>JANTCA010086925.1:0-14038 GCA_024741275.1 Chironex yamaguchii | reverse complement strand
AATGCGCCAAAATGTATAAGGACGAGAATTTTCGGATAATTGGCACAGCTAGATTGTCCTTTCATCTAAGTGTATTGACGTATTGAGCACTGTTCAACGATAGTGTACTACCGTTCGTAATAGACAGATGTATATATATACATATATATATACATGTCTTAGTACTACCTACGTTTCAACATGTCTACAACCTTTGGAATCACAATTGGAGTGACAATCGATGAAAAAATTCCCTCTCTTTGTTCCAAACCTTAAACCTATCACATTCTTCACAGTACTGACGTCTCCTTTCGCTACACTTTTAACAATCTGGGAGAACATGGTCCACATAACTCTTGAAACAACAGGATTAGGCTCAAGAAAAAGCTCAAAGGGAAAGACTAACTGTTTTTAAAAGCATTCAAGGACTGTTTTGAGGCCATTCTCAAGATTGTCTGTATCAAAAATAACAAATTTGGACGTCTTTAAGAATAGTTGGAGTATTGGAAGAAAATATAAATGAAGGAGCTTCTCGATGAAAGAATCTATTAAACTGTTATATCTTTAGTTGTTAGAATTACTTATACAAACAAACTGATTATTCTAAGAAGAGAAAGTATATGCATCTTATAAGCCTGTCAAGTTGTAAAGTGCGATGAAAATGAGATTTATCATATGGACATATTTATGAGAGTTACGGTTGAAATCTATGGCTTTATTAAAAAAGGTGTACTCAATACACATGCACCGTCTTATCCTGTTAAAGCTTATACAACTAGTCCTTTGTAATTAATGACCATGAAACTAAATGACACAAATTATTGAATGCTTAACTGAAAAGGGAATTACTAATATGCTGACTGAGAGCATGCAGTCAGTATTTAAATTGTTCTAATTATATGTTTTATGGTTATTGAGTGACAAGCGATTCATATGTTAATCATATTCTATTTTACCCGATCCTTACAAAACATGAGCTGCTTTGTCATCAAACGTGTTCAGGATTTCCATAGAGTAAGGACGAAAACAAAATAATCTAATGTTTACATCTAAAAAGGAATCTTTTTAAAGGAATCGCTTTATCCTGACTAGCCACGACACAAAACCCAATCGCCTTTCTAACATCTGACTTTAAATATGTTCTCCCCACAGCATTAGGTTCTGCAGGTATTCTCTTATCGACATCCGGTTTTATTTCCACGTTCCTGATCACGTTCCTGCTTTGGCAGTCAGTAAGATGACCTTTTCCATTTTGTTTCTGTTTTTCTCTTTGCAACGTCCAAAGTTGAGTGCTTAGAAGAGAAATAAAGCACTTTTCCATTTAGGGGTAGACATCTTACTACATTCTTTATTTTATGTTGTTCCTTGTGCGTGGACGCAAGTACAACAAAGCAAATCTCTCTTGCCGTATTGTACTTTTCTAAGTCCCACCCTACATGGAATATATTTGCAAATAAAATGTACTTGTATTTTTAACCACAACAGTAGCTACTTCGTTACTTCTCCTCCTTCATTGCCAGCAGTGGCTGGATTATTTGCTCTCCTTGCTCAGATACCATTAAATTCAAGGTTTCTAAATTTCTAACCTGTTTATCCTGTATTCCAAATTTTAAGTTGCAGAATAAGAAACCTCTGTATTTGTTGGCACATCTTCATAACCTGACTGACTGACACATGTATTTTCTATCTAAGGGTCATTTCTATTCTAAATGATCATTAATAAGAGGCATTTCATGCAACACCAAGCCGAATGCTTATGTTACCAGAAAAAACTTGACTACTGTAAGCAGTACTCCAGAGCTTCTTTCAAGTTGCGATAACATGCATTGACGCTCCAAACAAATACAATTTGCACAGAGAACACTTCACGAAAACAAATCAAAAGCTGCTTGTTGGGAGACTTGTAGAACACATTAAAGATCATGTAATTAATATTCTCCCTTAAGTTCGCGGCCTTGATTTAGGTAACTAACAGTTTCTGTCAGGCCAAATATATGGAAGCATACAATTTGACAGCAAGATATGGTAATTTGATTAACTCGAAATCAAACGTGAGACGCGACTACGATAGTAATCCCACATGTTACCTGTTTTACCTCTAAAGGAAAGGGGTGAGATTTCCAGTCGTGAGACCTGGGTTTAAAGCTCCTGTAGTAACGAACATAACGTTACTTCTTTTCTTGACAAAAGCCCGCCTTATCGACTTCTATATGGAGT
Organism: Chironex yamaguchii; assembly: GCA_024741275.1. Taxonomy (NCBI): domain Eukaryota; kingdom Metazoa; phylum Cnidaria; class Cubozoa; order Chirodropida; family Chirodropidae; genus Chironex; species Chironex yamaguchii. The sequence continues at coordinate 11,842 of JANTCA010086925.1, read as the reverse complement.
ACTGTTTCCTGTGCAAGCATCAAAAACACCAAACCAAATGTCAGTAGATTGTCTTACAACCAAACAAATATTAAGGGATATCTTTAAAATCCTTGGAAAAAGCATGTGCTTAGCATGCTGCCTTCGTTCCATTTACAAAATGTCTTAGGTACAACTGATTCTCCAACAGACTTGAAAAGGACTTTTAAAAGTCTAGGCTTTCGAAGTTGTGTGGCGATGCCGACGAGCGAGTGTACTTGATAATCATTACACTACGTTAAAAAATTTCAACCTTTCTCTGTTCCTGGGCTGAAAGTTTTTTTTCCTGGTAGGTACTACCACGACTAATGGGAAGTTACTAATTTTGCACCTTAGTCTTTGCTTTTTGGACCAGGTTGGTGATATCATTGAATTTCCCATTTCCATGGTATTTCTAGCGAAATTTGTCCTGAGGAATTCACATTCTGTCACGTTTTGTAACTTGTCAGGAGGTCCAACTGCATGAAAAAAGTTATTGGTAATGCTGCAAGACTAAGAGATGGCAGCAAGAGGCTATAACTATTCAGCAAATTCGTTCTGCTACACTTGTGCCCAATTTATAAAGACCAGAGCAAAGACGCTTTTGGTTTCGACATTCACTAGAATGGGTAAAGCTTATAAGGCCTACTTTGGCACGCCAGTTGGAGACTAAGACAAGCCATGGGCACCCCATTATAACTGCGAAAACTGCAAGAAAACTTTAGAGGGTAAGTTGAACGCAAGTATTTGTAATAAGATGAATGACTTTAATTGTGATTCAGAATTCATGCTTTCAGCCGTTATTTGGGAAACCACATTTTCAGCCATAATTTCAAGGTCAAACTTTGCCTTTTCCAAGAGCGTAGTTTATGTTATAGTTTTAAAGGATAATACCGAGAAGAAAGGCGACAATGATGGCGACAATGATGATGACTCAAAATTCCATTTTGAAAATGTGCATTCTGAGAAAGAGCCATACTATCCTAACCAGATCTGAATGACCTAATCAGGGATCTTGGGCTAACCAAGTCAAATACTGAAATTCTCACCTCAAGGCTGAAAGTGGAATCTTTTAAATGAAAGTGTAAACGTTTCATCATAAAGGAAATGACACCAACGCTTTTCAAGCTTCTTCAGTCGTCAAGACAAGCTTTGTTTCTGTATATCTGGTTTGTTTTCTGCTATTGGTATTCCTTATAAACCCAGTGACTGGAGGCTCTTCATTGATGGTTCTTGCAGGAGACTCAAAGGTGTCCTTCTCCACAATAGGAATAAGTGCCCATCACTTACCCTAGCACATTTAGTGTACTTTAAAGAAGATTACACAAACGTAAAGGCAATGCTGCAAGCTTTGAAATATAATGAATATGAATGGAAAGTTATACGAGATTTTAATATGGTCACTTTCGTAATAGGCTTACCAGGAGGGTTTACCAAGTATCCCTGTTTATTAATTCCTCTGGGATAGCAGGGATTATCAAGAACATTACAAAAGGAAGGAATGGCCTCTCAGAAATGAGTTTGCTTTGGGGAAATACAATGTCAAATGTAATCAACTGGTCAGTCAAGAAAAGGTAATGTTCCCACCACTCCACATCAAATTGGATCTAATGAAACAGTTTGTTACAGCTCTGGAAAAAGAATCTGCAGCATTTAAAGCTTTCAGAGGCTAAAGTCAAAGCTGTAATTTTCGTTGGACCACAGATAAAGACGATGATGCAATGGATTTTGAAAGACGTTACCAAGGGGTTTACAATAAGAATATGATGGTGGACTATATCTGGGGCCTAACTTGTGAAAGCAATTTGCATCATAGCCGTAACTCTCGTAAAACCACCCAGTTTTGTTTTTCATGCTGATGTTCTATGTACAGTGTGGCTGATGTTATTGTTTAATGCTGCTGTTCAACATGCACTGTACTTATTGTTATTGCTGAAAATTGTTTAGTAATTATTCCATTTGAAATAAATGCCAATTTCTGTCATTCGATGTTGCCTTGAGCATTTTAGTCCTCCAAATCGGTCAAAAAAGTGAGTTTAACCTTAAATCTTAATTTTTTTTTAGTAATATGTCCATGTTCATTGTAGCTATTCTTATTATCACATTGCTGACAATTGTTTGTGAAGAAATGCATTTGAAATAAATGCCAGTTTCTGTAAACTGTTGTCACTTTTAGCATTTTAGTTCTCCATAAGCTTTAAAAACAGCGATTTTGGCTTTATATCTCATAATAACACACATATTTGCGTCAAATGCTCGTGTTCCATGTAGCTATTGTATTATTACATTGCTGAAAACAGCTTTGCGAGGAATTCCATTTGAAATACATGCCATTTTCTGTCATTTGTTTTTTTAATTAACAGATCTCTAAAAGCTGCAAAATTTTTGGGGGCTTAAAAATCAGTCATTTAATCACTGAAGCCACAGAAGCAAAGTCTGAAAATCAAAATCGCACATTTCTCGTCCTTCCTGGTCTAGAAGTAAGAAATATGCACTTTCAACTCAGGAACCAAATGTGTGTTACATAGTGAATTATTGTAATACCAAGAACCTACGTAAATAACGGTTAAACGCAAAATTCAAGCAGTGTATTTCAAATACAAATCCGATCACTACTAGTATTTACGAGTCTCCTTTTTGAAATATTGAATAAACAATATTTTCGAATCGAAATTGACGTAATGGAAGTGTTCTTCAATCCCTTGTTTCTAAGTAACGTTTAATGCTATTTCACGTAATTTGATAGCAGCAATATTGTCACCATGGTGGTCTTTTGGCGACGGATAAAGCAGCAAGAACTAATATATTGAATTTCAAATTAGTTACTGTATCAAACCATAAACACCTGACACGTGACGTATCGTTAGACTATAAGGCATGTGAAGCAAAGTACCAAAATTAAAAAACCGTCCATGAGAAAATAAATTTATTCCAATTCTTGCGTACTTTATGTTTATCAGACTGAGGTCAACGAAGAGGAATGGAAATACACTTTTGATTAGTTCTAAGAAAGACAATCAGTCTTGATTGAAATGAGTAAAGTTTACAGTGATTGATAATGATTCGCCACTGTAAGGTAATCTCCAATAACACTTTTGAGATAATTGCTGGCAAATGTCAGAATTGTATAAGAAGGACACATAAAAACCTTTGAAAGCAAAAACGGCATACTGCATATTATATTTATTTGTTTAGCTACAAGACGTGATAAAGAAACTGTCTTTGTGAGAAAGAAAAGGGTTGACAAACGTTAACTGATAAGATTTAATCCAATGTTTTAGCTCCCTTATCAAAGGACTGCAAGTATTGTGCCCAGTTTAATAGAAGGGTCATTCCATATGAACTCAACCAAAGTCTGGAAATCTCCCATAGTGACCGACCCGGATTTGGCTAGAAAAATTTGTACGGGTACCTTCACATATATGATGAACATGTGCAAAATATTTTGTCAAAATTCTGAACGGTTTTTGTGCTGTGGCTCTTCAAAATAGGGTAGTACACCCCATTTTTGACTCTCACAAATCACGCATGTTTAAGAAGAGCCATATTTGGATGCTAATATCTTAAGAACAAAATAAGCTGTGAGCTTGAAAAGTAGTATGGTATGTAATTAGCATCCCGGCTTTTAGGATCTACCATCATAAAAGTCCTATCTTTTCTAGTTTTGTAAGTATTGGCCTCCAAAGTAGCGGTTTTGTTATGTGCGAAAATGAAAATTTCAATTTTCAGGTTCCAAGTGTCATGTTACAATAAATCAAAACTGTTAATTGGGGCTACATTCTTTCTATTTAGCCACATGACTATCTGTAGAAAGGTTTTGGGTAATATTGAAATCATAATTTAGGAGTAAAGGGGCTCCAGAAATGGCTCAGACTGAAAAAATGCAATTTTAGACCAATTTTTAACAGTCAAAATCATAGCGTAGTCATTTACCCAGCACAACCATTTTTTTCTACATAATTGTACATATATGATTACCATTTGGTCAAAAAATAAGATTGTTTTCTTGACTCCTTTATATGTTAAGAATTATTTGAAATGTAGATGTTTTTTATCCCCACCTCGGCTTACGTTTAAACTACTTTTTTGTCAGAAATGGAGAAAATGTGAGGTTTTGAACTCTGAACACATAGATTTGATGGCATCTAGAATTTGTTAAGTCATTTTATCCAAAAAATGAAGATAAAGTTGAGTTCATAGCCGAAATGAAGGCAGCTTCTGCTGAACCGATTTAGTGTCTTGGTCAGCAAGCTTATAAAACCTTGTACTCTGCCCCTGAAGCTCTGGTGTAGACACAATGCATATGATGTTCCGAAATGGAATCCAACAGGTATTCCGACGAACTGAAGGAGGCCATGAGAGAAGTCAGGTCTTAGAATGTTTCATAAAGTTGACAAAGATATCACAGTTTTCATCTGACTGGTCAACAATGCAACTCACAAACCAATCGTTATCATAAATACATGCAACATGCTTTCCCGGCAGTAGTTCAGCATCATTCACAACTACTTGTTGCTCTTTGCCTACAACATCCAGATTTGATGGCATCTAGAATTCGTTAAGTCATTTTATCCAAAAATGGAGATAAAGTTAAGAGAGGTGGAAGAGCCCTTTCTCTAAAATTGAAAGAACGTGTAATAAACTTTTACCAATCAGAAAACGTGCTGAGAGAGAATGGCAAAAAGTTTCACAAACAGAAACAGCGTTTGCTTTTGAGTCTGCGGGAACTTTATGTTTAGTGTAAGAGTAAATATCCTACAGAGAAAATTGGATTGTCAAAATTTTGCGACTTGAGACCCAAATGGTGTGTTCCAGTTACATCATCTGGTAAGCATTCTGTATGCGTTTGTGAACAGTACCAAAATCCTAAACGTATTGCAGCTGCAATTCCAGAAGAGCAAAACTACATGAACTTGCTTGAAAAAGTAGTGTGTTCTGTGAATAATCCTGAATGTATGCTGCATTTGTGCCAGCATTGTCCTGGCAAGGATGCCCTAGAACAGCATTTAACAGACCTATTTCATCAGCATGACTTTGCTCTAGATGATTTAGTTACATACAAACAGTGGGCTCACACTGATAGAACAACCATATTGTGTTTAGCAACACCTGTACAAGACTTCATTCAAGCAGCTTGTAGTTCAATTGCTAACCTGCGGCAGCATCACTTCATAGCAAAAGCCCAATCTTGTTATCCCAGTGAACTCAAAGAAACTCTTTCTGAGGATGAAGCAATCTTCATGTTAGATTTTTCTGAGAGCTATAGTTTTCTTGTGCAGGATGAAGTACAAGATTTCCACTGGAACAATCTTCAAGCAACACTCCACCCTTTCGTAATCTATTGCAAGTCAACAGGTACACTACAGCACTCCTAAACTGTGTGCTATCAGATTGTCTTAAGGATGATACCACAACATTTATGCCGTCATTACCCCTGTGGTAACATATATCAAACCGGAATTTCCATTCATCAGAAAAGTCTTTTACTTTAGCGATGGAGCAGCAAGTCAATATAAAAACTATAAAATTTCTCCAACCTCTGCAATCATCACAAAGACTTTGGCCTTGATGCAGAATGGAACTTTTTTGCAACATCGCATGGTAAGAGTCCGTGCAATGGCATTGGTGGAATGGTCAAACACTTGGGTGGACGAGCAAGCCTACAGTGAGACACATCCTTACTGTTACTGAAATGTGTGACTGGTGCAATGAAAATATTCCAGGAGTCAAATTTTTCTATGTCTCAGTGGTAGATGTCAACCAAAATGAAAAGGATTTTGACTTGCTCACAGCTTATTTTGTTCTTAAGATATTAGCATCCAAATATGGCTCTTCTTAAACATGCGTGATTTGTGAGGGTCAAAAATGGGGTGTACTACCCTATTTTGAAGAGCCACAGCACAAAAACCGTTCAGAATTTTGACAAAATATTTTGCACATGTTCATCATATATGTGAAGGTACCCGTACAAATTTTTCTAGCCAAATCCGAGTCGGTCACTATGGAACCTCTGGTTGAGTTCATATGGAATGACCCAGAAGTGAGCAGCTAAAGGAAGGCAAATTACCTGTACAGGAGGTAAGGAACTTACCAATTGAAGTAATCGTTAAAGAGCACAATATGGTAGCATTGCGTTGTTAACATGACATGGATTGTTTTTTAAGTGAATTGTCCTTTGTTAAGCAAGCTGTTGTTTTGAACGTAATTATACCTTTTAAAGTAAAAAAATATGTCTTTTTCTCCTTTTCCGTTAAAAAGCACTGTAATTGTGAAAGATGTTGAGGTTGACATTCCAACGAGTATACAAATAATCGTTCTTTTTATTACTCGACTAGGACAGCATGAAATCCGAAACGTTGGAGAGTATAGGTTTATTGTCATTACCTGCTACTTGTTTCACCTGAGTCATTAACGGAAAGTAAGTGTACTTTGCTTTGGAATACATTGATTTTTTAAATTGCTTATACTTTCAAATGTTTCTAGGAATGCTTAGTACCTTTTTGTTGTCCATGATATTGAAGTTTCATTCATTGCGGTTTCATTCCATCTCTGTTGTGTACGCTGGATAAACGGAACAATACATTTAAAATGCATTATCACTGACAGGTTGTTTTAGTACATAGGATGTACAAATAAACGTATAATATGTATATCCTTGCTAGGACTTGGCCATGCACGATGGCATCATTTTGTCACTTTGAATCCGAAGATTACATTTCACATTTAAGTAGTGTGGTGACTGGCCAAATTATAGTCGTGTATTGTTGCAGATGACACTTTCTTCATCACAAAGTTACCACATTCGTGTAACGTTACCATGTAAGCCTTGTTAACCATGTACTTTGTTCACTAGAAAGTGTATTCTCTTCTTTCTCCTAGTTTACTTTGATGGTACGTTCTGGTAATTTGAATTGGTTTGAAATCAACACAACTTACTTTGCTGTAATTTTGGCAAAAATATGTGCTCGAAACCACGATCAACATGTTTTTTGCAAGTTATGTTATGCTATATTAAATCATACTTCAAAATGTATAAGGACGATAATTTTAGGCTAATTGGCACAGCTAGATCATCCTTTCATCTGACTGTATTGGAGTCTGCCTACATTAAAACAACAAAACCAGTACTCTGTAGGCAGAAAGAGTTCGTTTTTTCACTTGGACTCTTCCAATAATGTTTTGTTTCTTCATTTTCTCTTTCTTTGTTCCCTTTCTTGCTTATGATTGGCTACATGTTTCGTATAAATAGGTTGCCATATACATATACTTTCCTTTCTGACGTTTCATACTATGAAGAGTGTCAGACGAACAAAGCTTTTAAGTATGATTTTAGCGCAATGTCGCAAATCAAGGCGATTTTCAAGTTTTGTACCACAAAAAGATTGTTCAACAGTAAAATGAATGAAATTATTATAAGTACGTGACAAAGAAAAAGTATTTTAAGATTACGCTCTTGAGAAAGATACATATTATACGACATTTCACATAACGACGTCAAAATTTTTGCAATTAGGCAAGACCATTTTTATTTTTACTCTAGAGGGTACACGAAGGAATGTTTAATTCACAACATACTCCCTTGTTGCGAATACATGAGCAATAGTATACAGAAATATAGACATAAATCGGTAAAAAAGGAATGATTGAGGTCTAATTTAGGTGCAAATGCAAAAAAATTCTTATTGAGACTTAATCTCTACAGGGTACAGAAATTGTATCGGTCGCTTAATAAATGCTACCCTTTTCTTAGTACCGCTTAAAATACGTACTGCTGCAGATCTTATAAGGCCATCGCGAACTGGGAAAACACGAACTATTCGACCTAATTTCCATTGCAAACGGGGGATATTCTGTTCCCGCACTACAAGGATCTTACCTGGATTAATCAAGCCCACGTGCTCAAAAAATGATGTTCACGGAAGCATGTAAGATACTCGGCTTGCCAGCGAGTCCAAAATTGATTACAAAAGGTCTCCTGATACCTGAGACGCTTTAATAAATTTCCTAATAAACTACGAGGCACAGAACTACTAGTAATTTGTTGGTTAGCAGGTACAGGGGGAGGGCAGTTAAACGGTCACCTGTGAGAAAATGAGAAGGGCACAGGGGCCCCAAAGAGCTAAGTTCACTAGACAGGAAGGAGGGCGAGAGTTGAGAATAGCCTCAATTTCACACAGGAGTGAACGCAACTTATCAAATCTAAGTTTGGCATTTCCACAGACTTTTTTTAAACATCTTTTCACACTTTTGACTATTCTTTCCCAAAATCCACCCCACCATGCTCCTCGTTCTACATTGAACATCCACTTTATATTATGTTCTAATGTATAGTCTTGCACAGGTTTGCTGCATACACACTTAAACATCTTGGTCAAGTCTTTGGTAGCTTTGACAAACGTTTTTCCATTGTCGGAAACAACTACAGGTGGTATTTCTCTGTGGGAGCAGAAACATCGGAAACAGCGCAAAAAGAATTCAGTGGTAAGATCTTCTACCAAGTAAATAAGCAGATGTATGCCTTCTACCCCCCGCCCCCCGGTTTTCAGTCATGGAGGTATAAGTAAACAGTGGCCCCACAAAATCTACACCAACATAGGCAAAGGGGCGTGATTCAGTTACCCTAAACTCAGGTAATGGAGGGGGGTTAGGAGGGCTAAATAGTTTGCCTTCTAGACGTTTACATAGCAGACACTTGTGGAAGACTGACTTTACAACTTGTCGCCCTTGAGGAATCCAGTATTGATCTCGGATTTGGCTCAGTGTTTCTTAAACTCCATTATGCATGACCATGGCATGGCAATGTGACACTATCAGACTAACAATGTGATGTGAGTGAGGTAATAGGACTGGATGAGTAGTATTAAAGAACAGATTAGCATTTTGAGTTCTACCACCACATCTAATTAAACCATCGGTGTCAAGAAATAAGCCTAGTTGTGTAACTTTTGCTTGTTTTAAAGGTTTGCCTTTACTCAAGGCTTCAACTTCATTAGAGAAATACTTTTGTTGAAGAAAGTTTAGCCAAAGGGTTTTAGCTCTATTAAACTCGTTCATTGTAAGATTGGAGTGTGTTGCCTCCTTACATTGTAGCATGTTGATGAATCTTAGGACATAGCTTGTCACTCTTATGAGTTTTGGCCAAATACTATACTTGGTTGGGCATAGTATTGCTTCCAGATTGGGCTTAAGACCTAGATTAGCCGTTAAAGTAACGATTTTCTTTGCTTCTTTGGCACATTCCTCGGGTATGGATTCTCTCTTAGGAACTTCTGGCCAGAATTTAATATCCTGCTTAAGCCAAGCAGGTTCCTCCCACCAAAGAGTAGAAGAAAGGAGTTCCTCTCCACTGATACCACGAGAGGGTAGGTCAGCAGGGTTGCATACTCCAGGGCAGTGATACCACATGCTAGAGAGTAGATGTCTCCGACCCTGTGCTGGACAAATGGCTTCCACTGAGCAGCTTCTCAGCTAATCCATCATAAGACATTCATGGAGTCAGTCCAATAGTGTTTCTCATTGATTGAAAATGGCTCAAATGCAGTACTTACGGAGGTCAATAATCGAGCAGCAATGACTGTTCCCATCATCTCTAAACGAGGGATAGTGACAGGAGTCAAAGGAGAGACCCGGGACTTTGAAGCAACAAGGCTTACTTGAACATGGTTGGGGAACTGCATCCGAGTATAAACAGCAGCACCATAACTTCTAAGACTGGCATCACAAAAGGCATGAAGTTCTATGTTAGTACATTCATTAAAACAGAATTTGAGGTCAAATACACAGCGTGGAATAGAAAGGGAGGTGAGAGATTGCATTCTGTGAAGCCAGGCCTGCCATTAATTGTAAAGTGTTTCATGGATGGGCACGTCCCATTATAACTTAGTAATACATATGTCCTGAAATAAAACCTTGCCCAAAACAACACAATGGGAAACAAGGCCAAGAGGATCAAAACACTGGCTATCACCCTCAAAACTCGTCTTTTGGTTACATTTTATCGAGGTATGATGCAGATTGCTTCTGATAAGGGCAAGGAAAGGGTGTCAGTCCGAGGGTCCCAGGGTATACCTAAGACATTGATGGATGAAATCTCACGATTCTCTTGAGATGGAACACTTCCACTGGTTGAACCACTTTTTTGTTCAACTTCTGCTACATTAAAAACTGTGCTATCATCCCTGGTTGACGGCTGATAAGGGGGGTGTCGAGCAGCAGCTGGCTGTATGAATGCCATTTCCTCAAATTCATACCACCTTCTGACAAAATTGAAATAGCTTTAGTAGCAAACTCAACTGCCCGATGTGGAGTGTTGGATCCTCCCACAAAATCATCAACATAAAAGGAATTCATCGAGTGAGTGGGTACGTCAGGGAAGGCTATCAGTTATCCCTTCAAGTGATGCTGGAGGACAGTATTAAGAAGAAATGGACTTGGGCTAAGGCCAAACAACAGTGATCTAAATCTCATCACAAATCTCTCTCGAGTTTCTTTGTCATACCATAGGAATCGTGTGGCATCTCTGCCTTGCTTAGCTATTAAGATTTTCAGAAAAGCTTTTTCAATGTCTGCTAACAATGCAACAGGATACATACGAATCGGAAAAGAATGTGTACAAGGTCTTCAATAAGTGAGAGTCCAGCATAAAGACAGTCGTTTAAAGACAATGGTTCTTTGGACGTCTTAGCAGAGCCATCATAAACAATTCTAAGTTTGGTTCTTGCTGATGAATCTCGAAATACAGGTCGATTAGGCAGATAATGGATGACTCCTTGAGAGACAAGAGGACCATGAACCCTTTCAATTATACCTTTCTCACACTGATCCTTAAAGATGTTGTCATAGTCATTAAGGACGTCAGGCTTCTTTTCTAGGTGACTAATAAGTCTGGTAAGCCTCTTGTGGCACAAACCTTCGTTATCAGATAGCTTAAGAGTAAATATTTGGTTTCCATGGGAGATGCACAATATACCTTGAGACCTTCTTACTAAAATCTAAATTGGATTCAAAATGGGCCATGACAGATGAATTATCCTCATCAACATTAATACCAATAGTATCACTTGATTGGAGACAGACAAACATTAACTGGTGACGAAATGGAACTCCCTGGCATAGTCATTGAACCAGACAAAAGATGATCTAGCTTTGATGCCATTGCGACAGGTCCATGCCAGGTATAGAAACTGTTCTTAACGGGTATATTAGCCCCTGAACTAGAAACACGAGAGCTCATAAAGAGGGCTGATGCACTAGAAGGGTGAGTGCGTACCTTAGGAGGAGGCAAATTGCTAACATGATAAGAAGTATAATGCTCTCTGGCCTCTATTTCCTTCAACAAACACGATGAAAAAACGAAAAACTCAAAGTGTTCATCACTAATGGAACAATTAATATGTAAGCAGATATCCTGAGGTAACTTATCTAATAAATTAGGTAACAGAAAGGACCTATACTGAGACTGAGGTACACTTATGCTTTCTAATGCTTGAACATTACTAATTAATTTATCATAAAAACTACGAATGTGGACAGAATTTGTGGAATTACTTACAGTCAGCAGTTTAAGCAATGCTGCCATGTGGGCACTAATGATTGCCTGCTTCCGCCCAAATCTTTGCTCCAGGATAGAAATTGCTTTTTGATAATTTGCAGCAGTCAAAGACAAACCTGCAATTGTCTCTCTTGCTGATCCTCTTAGCTTTGGTCTTAAGTACTGAAAACGTTCAATGTCTGTTAAGTCAGAGTTCTCATGGATTGCCACTCGAAATGTATCCCAAAAGGTACTCCACTCTGTCAGGTCACCATTGAAAGGTTCGATCTCTAGCTTAGGTAGCTTGAATTTTTT
>JANTCA010086914.1:0-14040 GCA_024741275.1 Chironex yamaguchii | reverse complement strand
AACTAGTCAGAGTTATAACCCTTCCAGCCAATACATCATTGGACATACTATCGTAACATCAAATCGAATCACCCTTGCTCAACTAGCGAGTATATATTCAGTTACTTACTAAGCTAGACCCTTCAGCAAGTGAAACACTTAATTACTAAACTTCACACTTTTAGACACCCACAATGCAAAAGAGTAAAATCGCTATCTATGTACTAACTAACGAATATCAATAATACGATAGTATCATCCTAACCTTAAGTTTGTAATTACTGTAAGGAAGGTTCAATTATCAATCAGTAATTCGTATGCAAGCGGTGAGATTGACTAGTATCTACAAGTTTCGTAAATCGATCCGTTTCTGGTATGACTTATTAGTCGACTTCTACTGAAATAATACAAATGTCTACTCTGATTAGCTTAATGCTTGGGCTTTGCAAGGCGTAACAGCGCGCAAAAAATTGTCAGTAACTTTTCCCATGAAGTTCTCATCAGTCCTTCAACCAACCTGAAGCGTGTTTTGGTTTTACCCAGTATGATTTCCACTTACTAGGCACTATGAGCTGTTAACCTCAATACTAACAAAGAGTGTGATGTAGGTAGTCTCTGACCGGCATAGGAATTTACATATTTCACTGAACAAAAACGAAAATAAAAATGGATGGAACTACCAACAACAGCATACCTTGTGTCTTGCATCGTAACTTGCAATAACTGCTTTATAGACCTCTTCGTCATCCCTGTTAAAGTCATAATAAACAATTGCGTTGCAGCGTTTGAAACAGAAATCAGGCAATAATGTCTTATAGTTTTCAACAAATTGCTTAACCCAAAGTTTTATAGACCTCTAGGTACAAACAAATATAAATGAGTTTACATACATAAGTACAGTATTCCATAGAAACCTCCTAATTTCATCTTACCTTGTAGCTTAAAAATGTTTGTACGACTCAAATGAAAAAAAGCCAAAACAGGACAGAGCACAAAACATACAAGTAGCAATACTGTAATAATATCAATTTTAAGTATATCCAAAAAATCAGAAAATTTAAAGACAATTAGCCCACATAAAGTATGTTTATTTCTAGACATCAATGAATTTCCTAGTCCTTTCCTAAAGCTGTGACCAAGTTTTATGCTCATGTAATGTCCACTACACTCTGTACCAGACTGCTTCGTAATCTGATTTTCGCAATAAATCTATCTTGATTATTAGTTAATAATTGCTTTTAATCTATGGTTATATGGTTTACTTACTAATATTAAACCCAGTGTCATTCTTTTCAATCTTCTTCCTCTTATCTCTATTGTTTTAGGAACAAACATTTGTTCCAGTTTACACACAGCAGGTTTTCGTGAGGATGGTAAGAGTTGAATTTCTGTTTTGTATGGAATCCTTGACCTGAATTGCCTCTTTTTATCAACGGGTTGGTTGTATTAACTTGTAATACAATAATCCTGTTGCTAAAAGTGTCAATTATACGATTATACATATAATCCAAAAATCAGAAAACCACAAGACAATAAGCCAACGTGAAGTATGTTTATTTCTAGACATCAACCCCATTGGCATGCAGATATTACCTTTTTACTCCTTTCCAGGTTCCTCTTTTGCCATCAGCCCTTGTCAATGTATTGCTTATTTCGATACCTCTTTTGTTTTCTTTCTTGTTGTCTGCTAGGAGCTATGTGCAGCAATAACAACAAGAACAGTATGGCTTGTAAGCCCTCACAACAACAATCAAGAGATATTGCAACAACATATTCCACTTAAATAAATCGGATAATGATTTATCTGCAAGTCTAGCTGGTAACATAAAATAGATTTGACACCCTGAAATGATCCACACTTTCTACAGGAAAGCATACGATAACTACTGTAATTCCTCAAATAAACTTGGTGGTGTGTGGTGGTGTGTGGCTTATAAATTTAAGATAATTTAGGATGAGGGCTAATTCGAGGAGGCTAATTTAAGTTAACAATACCAGTGTCCCTGGAACATATATTTAATTACATAACAAAAATGCTAGACCTAACTAGTTGCTTACATCTTCTCCTTTTAACCAACATAAACATAACACATCTGATGTAATATTCCAGAAACCTCATTATCTGAGACAACAGCTTACCAAGTTAACGACTTACCTGATGCAACCTCTCTTTTAACTTGGCCAATTCTTTTTCTTTTCTTTTTGCTTCATGGTTAAATTGTTTAAATTTTTGTTGCACATCACTCTTGATTTTCTTAATCTACACAACGGACAACGAAAACCAGAATTAACGAAACAAACATTGCATAGTCAATGTTCAGCACCTGTATAGGATATTAAATTTTGTCTCTCAACTACTAAAATTCAAAGAGCAGACTCATATTGCACCCTGGAGCCCTATCCAAAGGGGCTGAAGAGGTTTACTGGCCCAAGTAGATGTGGGAGAATATGGTTAAACATGTCTTTGTCTGTCTTTGTCATTATCAACTTAGGCTCCCATAGTTCAATGTGATTTTATCCAAAACATGGCTTCTAGTCAATTTGTCATATGGGAGTATGAAGGGCTGCTAGAGGTCTAAGATATCAACCATTGAAGAGTCCACCAGAGTCATATTCGTCCTCACAAACCAACTTTGCAGACAGAAACATCCCAAGAATATTTCTCCTAAACACCCACTCCCCTCACATAAAGCATCCACAGATCTAATTCCTAAAGTCAATGTTTTCAAAAATTTCAATGTTCTGATATAGGTATGAAAGTTGTCCTTACTCTTATTGTCATAGTCATTGAATACTGTAAAGACAAGGCTTGGTATGGCTTGTTTAAAATTCAACGTTCTTTGTGACAAAAGAAAGGTCAAGTACAAAAACCACTCCTCCAACAGGTTACAAAACCTACTTTTCACTCTTCCCTCACATTAAATGTGCTAATAGACAAACAGAAGATCAGGTTCCTACTTGGAACTCCAATCACATCAATCTCCAAACCTTGAGTGAGTTAACTTGATACCATTAACATTATTACCTCTTCTCGCTCAACTTTCAGCTCCAGCTGCAGCTTCTTCACCTTTTCTTGAAGTTGCTTTTCCCTCAATTTTGACATACATTCTTCCCTTTTTGTAGTTTCCAGGTCTTCCTATGATTGAGTAAGACCACACATCTTACCAAAAATTCCCCTCAAGAGAAAGTTAATCATGAATCAGACTTACAAAAATGAATGTCTAGTGGATTTGTCTCTTCCTTACTCCAGCATATATACCAGGAGCTAATTTTATGTATACAGCACCATACTATTGATAAATCAAACTACAGACGATATATATATATATATAATACCTCAACAGACAGTGCTTTTTATATATTTGTCAAGAGTGGGCAATACCACAATAGCTGCACCAAGTGGGAACCGACCGGGCATGAACTGGTAACCCTCAGACTCGAAAGCCAACACTCAAACCTCCGTGCCATCATGGCACGAAGGTTTGGTGAAGGACATTCAAAGGTCTTGGCATTACGAGACGAAACCCAGCAGTGGGTAAGGGGAAATTCATTAATTTTTCTGTGTTTTGGCTTAAGCCTTCATCAGTGTCCGATATATGTAGTACCTATATATATGTATATATATGTGTGTATATATATGTATATATATATCATAAATGGTGCTGTCTTCAGTAATAGTCTGTCTGATGAGTGCTTTTGCACGAAACTCAGAGTAACAGAGAATCAGTCTCTTCATTTTCTGCAATTCTGGTATATATATATATATATGTCAAGAGTGGAGCATTATCACAGTAGCTACACTAAGTGGGAGTCACCCAGGCTTGAACTTGTAACCTTCAGACAAAAGCCAGCCCTCAAACCTCAGTTCCATCATGAAAACAGAAAGAGAGAGAAAGAAAGAGGATTAAGAGAGAGATCTCAGTTAGCACATAAATGCATTCATATATATTACCCACGTCAAGAGCATTATCACATTAGCTGCATAGAGAGATAAATGACAGGCTTGAACTTGCAACCGCAAACCAACACCCTGTTGCTCCATTTAAGGCGGGTGATCATGCACATGCACCTCAACATGCATTAGAAAGAAAACAGGTGTCCTTTTTATCACTCTCCGTACTCCTCCTTACCACGCACCCTCATGAAATACGTTAAGATCAAATCACACTCTTTGTTGGCTAAATTCACTACAAGGTGTATAATCTGTCAATTGCTTGTAAAAAACCTTACAGAGCATTCAAGTGTATTATCAGGATTGTGATCTCACCATGTCTTACCATTTTGCTTCACCCATAGTTATGATATTGTCTAATACACTAAGTCTACTTCTCTAGGCTTCTGAAGTTTGGTGTTTGGTGAAGTCTGCAACTTAAAATAACCAAAAAATAAGTATTGACCCAACCTACCTTGAGCTTTGCTTGGTTTTGAAACAAAGCATCATAATCGCTGTCTGATCTCATCTGCCTATTACACCAAACAAAGAAAAGATGAAATGCGTATATATTAACTGACTATTTTCATAGAATCAGCTTGCATGAAATCCCAGAATAAAAAATAATGTACACAGCATACAACAATTCCTTAAAATGTAAAAGAATTGCTATACACTGACCAAGCAATGTCTTCTTTACCTTAACCTTGACCTCTTCACAAGGTTATCAGTCTCATCAACAAGGTGTCAAGTGCATGGTGTTAAGTGAGGTTGTACACACATTCCCTTATCAGTATAGACATATTAGCATTCATAAATGCACATGGTGTTCATTGTTTATCCAAATGAGGCATGCTAACACAAAAGATTGGGTAGATTAGATGATCCTATGGCTAATAAGAGGGAAATGGAAACTCCCCCATACTTCTACAATCAGAAGTGTGGAAGCTGAAAAAAGGCAGATTAATAGTGCTAATATCATAAATATTGATCTTTGGGGAGATCTAAAGAGATCAATATACCCTGGCCAAGCAATTTGATGTATGATATTCAGCATTTAGTAATCATTTTAACTTCGTATTGATCAAATGATATTCTATGATCCATCAATATAATTAGTAAACCTGCAAAGCATGAATGACTAATTTATAGACCTATACATGTCATACTTACAGTAGCCTAACAAGCATTCTCTTTCAACAACTATCCCATGACCACTCATGTATCTGCTTCTTGTTTGATGTCAAACTTCACCTATGTACAGACTTCCATCTTTTAAAACAAGATGGTTCACATCAATTACAATATCACACCAATATCAAACTGATAAAAAGCCATAACCAAGCATTTAATAAGAAATATGACTGGTAATTATGCCTATATGAATATGATTTATTAAAAAATAAACTTAAATCTTAAATACGTAAAGATAAATAGTGCATAGTCATCGTACCTCTCTTCTAAATCACTCCTTTTTTTCATAGCTTGTCGCTGTATTCTCAACAGTTCATGAGTACAATTTACTAGTTGAATCACATTAAATCTCATTCCATTATCCGGTTCTCTTACTTCGAGTGATGGGAACCCTAACACAGTTAGTTCCTGAAACAAAATTAACAAGACTTTCACATTAGGCAAAGAAAAAGGTAAAATATGAAAGAAATACAGCAGAAATGAGCCTTCATTAATGTTAAGTGTGGCAGGAAGCTTCAAAATAAAGATGCTTTGAAGTAAGTTGATGAAAGTGATGCATGGTTTGCCCCTAAGACACTGCGTCATAGCAGAGGCACTGGAAAGGAGAAATTGACACCAGATCAGCAACATGGTGACAAAATCTTTAACCTTGTAGGAATTGCATGGATGGAATAAATGTTAACACAAGTCGCTTGTCAGTGTCATGTCCATTATGGGCAAGTAAGTGTCTCAGTTCCCACTCTTAAAAAGACACCCCATGAAATTATGGCAAAAAATGAAATAAAACCGATAGGGAAATTTTTTAGTGTTTAATTGGAAACACTTCCTGAGGTAAAATTAATTTTCTTGGGCTGTTTCATTGCACTAAAGTCATGGACAATGTTGTTAGACAGATGGATCACAATAATGTACTGACTTGGCAAAAGACATGTCCTAGGTCCTAGGTATCTGAAGCTGAAAGCCAATAATGGCTAGGCGAGAAATTACTTCTGCTTTGAAATGGCACCATTGCCAGTAATAGTTAATACGTGTCTTTCAAAACTGCTATAATATATATGAACCACGAGTAACTGAATTTTGCAGTGTTAAGATTTAATCTTGGACAGTTCTTCAAAACCGTAAAATGTACATAATTTGCTTACTTCCCTTGGACATTAAGAATCTCATCAAACAACATTATTGCATACATATACATCTGTTTATCTCATTATACACACAACATCATATGTCCTTATTATGATAATCAACTCAGGATACTTTGCTTTTAATGGCCAATAACTCATCGTACAAACTACCAACAGTGAATGTGACATTGTTTATGGCAAGGCAATTTTTTCATAAGCACGGCATTATCATATACGTTGCTTCACCAAAGGTACTGATTTACTCAATTAGACTTCCCACTCCAGGACTAATGCCAAACGAAACTGAAGTAGCAACACTTCGAAGTCAATGTCTTTCTCGGCAGATCGCACAAATACAGTGAAAAATTTTATACCCACTACTGAAACAAATAAAACTCTTTAATCACCAACAGCACTTTTAAGATATAGCAATATATGCATAATTATTAACTATTCCAGTGTTCCGTCTTTTCCAATATAATTTGGACTGCCCAACCACAATTTTTGGTCGGCAATGATATGTTTCTGATAAGAACTCCATGGATATTTTGGAAACAATAATCACAAAATACGCTTTTGTGCAATTGTAGAATACCACACTACACCTTAAGAAACCAAACATCCTGAAAAATTCTGACCTATAATTATCTGCTATATTAAATAAAAATCCAACAGCAAAGTGTTTAGCATGCCAGGATATAAAGCAAGGAATCAGAAACCAAAGTATTGGTAAGATGTTGTGAATAATTTATATTTTTAATAACATAAATTGTAATGCCTCAGTTTTTGCTGGAATCGTACAAGGTGAAAAAAAGTTCACTCCCACCAGATAATAATTAACCACAAACATGGATTATAAAGCAGACAAAACAGTACTGAACAGTAAGATAAATTAACCACTATTACTACCCACTGTTAGAAACTACGCAAATTTGAAGGAAATATCAGGGCATTTAAGAACAACATACAAAAGATATGTAGCCTGAATGTCTGAACAATACACATAAAGAAAATTTTGGTGGTAATGAAGTGAATATTTGCACTACACAGTGGCAAGAGTGCTTAGACAAACAGTTCGTAAAGAGTATAGTCCAGTGCAAGTTGCTGTAAATAAAACTATTTTATCACACAATGCACCTTGTGTAAAATAGTCCTGGATAATCTATACAAGCCTAGCCAACATGTACCTGCAGGCTAAAACTGGAGACCATTGTCAATCTCATGGAAATTTTATGCAGGCTTAAATTTATGCATACAGATCTGCGATGAGAAATCAATAAATCAATTTGCTACCATGGTGTGACTGGCATTTAAGTTAGAATTAATTAATCAATAACTTGATTCAACAACTACAATCTCCATGAAGGTTTTCAATAATGAAGTGTGTCACACAAGGTCTTTTTGTAGTCTTACTTTGATTGTTGATAGAGGTAGGTGTATTCAGAGTAGCAAATAAAGAATAAAAAGACTATCATTGAATGGCACTGTTACATAAAATGCTTTGATATAATCACGATATCAGAAATTGAAAAGAAAACACATGGCATATGTACTACTGTCTATTAGAAGCAGGAGTGTACAGTGCACGACTTATGTGGTTGTGCTACAAATGGAAGTCATAGCATTATACTGCATACAATTTAAATTGATAGAGAGGTCATCAAGCTGAAGGATAAGTCCAATAAGTAATTGAGGAATTAATACTGTCATTGTAACTGTTGTTGACTTGATTCCAATTTACATGATCAAAAAGGAACATTGTACTATTATCTCTAGCAACTCCTTTTGCCAAGCATGTGAATGGACCATCAAAAATACAACAATAACTTTCATTTTTATTTCTGGCCTCCTTTTAAGTGTGTTTTAGGAGCACGCTTGCAGCCGTTTTTCCACTGGAAGTTTGCACACCCAGAGGATATGCCATTAGAAGAAAAGTTTGATAACAGAATGAAAGTAGACAATGGAATGGATATCTCTTCTTAGATTAATTTCACTTTTGAGTGCAAAACCTGCTATATAAAACAAATGGATTATGCACTATCATCAAAATTGAAAGATAAATAAGCATTCAAACAATACCATAGTATCTCAATGTATTATTATATTTATACTTAAAGGCATCTAAAGAAACGAAACTACAAAGACTATTGATGACCTGAAACCAAGGGATACACAAGTTAAAAAGTAGAATCCTTTGAGTTTATCACCATAGCAGGTAGCGACTGTCTTTAGAACAATGAAGAGTCAAACATAACTACAAGAAATATTAATCAGATAGTAATAATATGTATTTTTACTGTCTCAAATGACAATAATAAATGTGTATTTGTATAGGAAAAGTAATGGTTGCTACAAAAAGCCTTCTATTCCCTGGTTATTTCCAATCCTGAAAATGTTTCATCTAAGACTGTAGTAAGCACAGATAGTAGTTAGAACATAATCCCATTTTCGTTTGACGGCTCAGTGCAGTAAAAAGAAGATACGCAATGTCAGTTGAGTATGGCCTTGTGGGTCAAAAATTAACACAAAGATACTTCTGTCTTTGGGAGGGTAGTAGTTACAAATCTTACATCTTATTATTAGCCATATACTAGCCCTATAACACTACATTAAATCAGGTAATGAGCACTGCCATATAAAAACATAATATGCTTAATAAAGGCTTTGACCTTGATCTTACCTCCAAAAAGCTTGGAGGTAACGTGGGGCCTGGGGGTCCAAATGTGACAAGCAAACTGATCAAATACAAAAGAAATTGCAAAGAGTCGTCAACAGCCATACCCAGGCATTAGATCAAACATGGTCAGTCATATGACCATGCTTCATAAGTAATTTTGTCCTAACTTCACCAGCGACCACAGGGCAAGGTGCAATCCCATGGTGACTGGGGTTGAGAATATCAATGCAAAACAGAGACGTGTGAAGAGAAATTGCAAGGGGTGATGAGCCCACCTTAAGAGTCATCAAGAAAGCATAAGGGTGAAAACAGAAACTGTAATACATGATTAACCACAATACACCCAAATGATGCCTTGTATAATCCACACAATTGGCATGTTTTTGCCACAAGGTTAGGGATATCAATAAGACCAATCTACACAGCTTATAACATTCTGCTTTTCAGCCATAAGACTTGGCAGAAATCTGTTTTAGTGGCTTCAAGGACAATTCAAGAACTTAAGTCAATAAAGCATAGGTATTGTAGCCTCAGTGAAACTCACCTTAATGCTACTTTGGTCAACACATTACACATGAGGGTTTCAGGATCAGTTTTGTGAGTAAACCGAATATTCCTCAGTTGGGATTCTCAATTAAGCAAAGGTCTGAAAATATTCCCACTGGTGATTCCCACAAAGGATAACAATGAAAGCACTGTATGGTGTACACTATGTATAAAACAAGTCACCTCCTTGATTGGCAATGGAGAAAGCATGATTACAAATGTGTTGTCAAGTAAAATCATTGATCAAGCAAGTAAAATCAGAACTATACAAAGAGAATGGTAATCTAATCTCATTGACTGATGCCTTGCATACATAATGCTTCCCTAGAAACAATAACCCTGGGATACGTAACTACTTTTGCTTAACAGATGCAAAACAAACCAAGCAGTGACAAAATCTCATAGCTTTGCCGTAAAACACATATATGTTATGCAATATCATAACAGATCGGTCAGTGGCTATGTGGTTAGAGTGCTTACGCTCTGATCAGAAGGTTCTGGGATTGAATCCACCTTGTGGCACCTTTGCCAAGTGCCTGAAAACCATGAGCCACAGGTCAACCCAAGCCATTTAAGGGAAACTATAAAGAAGCCACCGGATGACCAAGCTAGTATGATACCACAAAACATTGTGGTTGAGATCATGGGTCGCTGTCTTGTTCAACCAATTGTTTACACTTGTTTAGTTGCTCATGCGCATGGGTTTACCTGCAGTATAAATTGAAGGTTGGCTCTGTGGACATTACTAATATGAATGTGCCTGTGTAGGCATCTAAGAGTCACAGTTGCTAGCCATGTGAATAGACAGGTATCCTCAATAACAAGTGGCCAGCCAATACTGGTATCATAACAGTACAGTGGGCCAGTGAAATGGGCAGGTTTGCCCCCACCTTTTTGATTTTTTCAAGGAAAAGTAAAGGGATCCTAGGGTCTACCCCTAAATCTTAACATCCCCCCTCCACCCCCTCACTTTGCCACTTTTTGCTGGCCCAGAAGCTGGTCTTTACATTACTAAACAGGTCTGAGCAATACATTTTAAATAATCATTTCTTCCGCAATAGCGCACATTAATGTCAAGTGTGAATTAAGGACAAACTGACTCAGTAACAGCTTTTTCATGTTAATACCACTTGGAAGTAAATATCCGGCAGCCAAACAAGTGTTGTTCGTCACTAGCACCACATTAAAAATTTAAAAGAAAGTAAATTTCTGTTTAAGAATCAAGTCAATATACGTCATTACTTGAAACCGTTGACTTCGATGCAAACAAGCTCAGATGAGAACATAATGTTCTTTTAAACTCATTTCAAGACACGCGGATTGAATTTATATGGCGGGTGTCTATTCTTTATCCCTAACAAACAAAACTTTAATCATCTTTGATCTCAACGCTATCAGTGAAAGGGTTAATTTTCTTCTTTTGACTGTCAAAAAAAGCACCGACGTTAGCATGAATGTCTTAATTTTCAAGAGGAAGGTTTATTCATATCAAGATCATAGCCAAATAAATCCGTAAAAGTTTCTGAATAACATTGGCAAAGGGTAAACGAGACGTGAAAATAAAGAGCACTATAAAACTGGAATAAATTAGGAAGAATGAGGAAAAATGTGGTACGATACTTGATTACAATATCAACCATCCAAGCAACGGAGCATGGATAATTGCGTGTTTTACGAAACAAAAGATGTAACAAGCAAGGATGTCATTCGTAAATTGGTTTAAGGAAATAACGAACTAGCAATAAAAGAAAATCTGACTAAAATAGGACGGATAAACATTTATTAGCTTTGAAGACGTCACGGCACTCAAGAGATGTAAAGGACAATCGTATATTTAGTACTTTCCTATCTCACAGAATAAAGTCTTTCTAGACAAAATGCAAATATAAAATGAGTCTTTAGTTGAAATAAAAAAATTGTAAACAGTAAATAAAGTTTCAAATATTAAGCTATTAGCTTTCTATGAACTAAGACATACTAGTAAAGCTTTTAAGCGCCCGGGGCTAATTATTACTCTGTTATTTCTCGGAATATTGTTATTGCTACCGATATTGGACTAGTTGCATCAAAATAATCAAAATATATTGATGCGAATAGACTTTGGTCTTAAAACAAGTAATAAACTTGGATTTTTACGCTCGACATGGAAAAATAATCATTATGTTGGCGAACCTAAAACAGTTTCTAGATTTTAGCTGGAGAAGTAGTGAGAAGTCCAAACAAATGTGGTGTTGTCAAATCAGATCTTTGATCTACCCTGCCTCGTTGTTGACAAAGACGTCTGCGACGAACAGTTGTTCCAGACAGTATGTCCACCAAGTCATTGAAGTTTTTCCTACTTTTTACATTTATTGTTTGCAATTAGGAAGACTGACCTCCCTCGCCTATTTACTGTTCCTGTTATGAAACTCTAACGGTAATTTGTGGGTAAAAATGGAGATGTTAAGATGTCATATGACACGTAACTGGCGAAACTGTCTTGGTGTTACAAACAATGGTCTGGTAGATTAAATATTTTACAAAGCGCTTACCTGACTGAGGTATTTCACGCGGCTTTCGATATTTTCCTTTGTACAAAATGGTTCACCTTGCTCCATCTTCATGACTGGGCTTATAATGCTCCAGACTACAGTGTTAGGATTATTCTCAGTAATTACACAATGATCTTCCTCCGGTGAACCATAATCAATCTTTGGCTGTGTTTGAGTAGTGTACTTACTAATGAAATCTATAGATTCCCATTCTGATGAACCGTCCTCTGAACCGCTTGAATTAAAAGCCATGATAGTTAAGACTCGACTTCAATGTCACAGATAGGCCGAGTTTTAGCTCTAAACTGGCATTATAAGTCACTTTTACTCTTTAACAAGTTGAACTCGGCACGTCTCAAGGGCTCAACAGTAAAGATTTGAATGCTCAAACCCATGAAGTCTGTCTGTGTGCTTTTAAGTGTTCAAGTTCCGAACCTTGTCCGCTTCTCTCTTCAACTGGTGACCTGTCGAGGAAAACAGTGAGATCCTTGTTGCTGATTGGTTAGTGTTTGCAGTTTCTCAAATTCTGATTGGTGCATGCAAACACAGCATTCAAATTATTGGCGGGTATATGAAAACTTCAAAGACGATTTTGTAGGGTAACAATTAAATCAAAATCAAGCAAAATATTTTTACAAGTAAAATATCACTTAACATAAAAATGATTAAAGGTAAATCATATCAGAGAACACAAGTAATGATAGTCCTAGGGTTCACATGCGTCACTTGCCCACCCAGGGTTTTCAAAGTCGTTGGCAAATCCAGCAGAAGTTGAGGGATGATTTGAAGTGGGTATTAACCATAGAAATATTAGGCCTATTATTTCTATGATACCAACTCAACTCAAGGAATAACAGTTTTGCCTAGAGCTGAAGTCACTGATTTTAGTTAGAACAAGAGTGCGACAGGAATGTGTACTAGCAATGTGATTGTTCTCTTTGTACAGTCAGCATATAATGAGAAAGTTTGAAAACACTGGGGAAATCGAAGCTACAGGTCAGAATCAGAGCCGCCGAGAGGTTTAACAGGCCAGGGCGAAACTGAAAATGACCCCCTCCTCCCCCCTAAGAGCAAAGCCAACAAAAGAAACGGGATCAACTGGTACTAACGAAAAATTTTTGTGAACATATCCTTTAAGGTGGGGTAAAATGCATTTCAAAATATTTCTTACGCCAACTTTTGTTACATTGGATTAATTCTATTTGTAAAATGTCAAAAGCGTTTTCATCACTTTAATTGCATAATTGTTAAAACAAAGAACTCTAGTTTATGATTATTTTTCTTGTTTCTCGGCTGCCAAAGTCTGAATAGGTTTTTCATAGTCTATCTGTCTTCTATCTTGTGCTCAGCTAAAAATGTCATAAAACTTGAAAGCTAATAGTGTGACATTGAGGAGCACAAACTATTTTTTATCATGGCGAACTTGCTCAATGAACGCCTGAATCAGCAGTATCGTACAGCAATAATCCCTACTCAAGATTAAAAATAGAAAGAAACTATTTTCTGCTTTGTTTAAAATATACTGTTATGTTGTATTGGGCTCAGGGTTTTCTTTTTTATTGAAGTTTTTGATGTTTATGTTCCTTACGATCTTTCCTTTCACTATCGTATGCCTTTACGCCAACGCTAACAGTAAAACATCGTACGCCAGCGCGCCAAGGTAAATGCATTGTCAACTCCAGATATCTCCGGTGTAAGCTACATGGAATGAACATTGGTTGAGAAGTATCGCTTGCTAAAGTGACTAAATGTCTTTATATTGGATCAGTTGATTATGGAAGGATTGTCCTAAACTACCAACTGCTTGCCTCTTCTCTTGAGTTTGAGAGATCTGAGCATGCATAAGAAATCCTGGGTAAGGACTATTATAATGTATGCACCTAGCATGTATCATGAAAATGATCAAAAACTTTAAGAAATAAAAAATTTGTCTGTTATGATCACTTCTGTATCTTACTCTTCAGTATATGTCAGTCTTGCCACTTTCAAGCTTAACGCCTTCCGTTCGGGAAGTGATCTCGATAAACCCCAAACTCCAAATAAGCTCCCCCTCGAATA
>JANTCA010086903.1:0-14043 GCA_024741275.1 Chironex yamaguchii | reverse complement strand
GAGACTACAACACAGAACTATCCAATTGATTACATCTATCATAACACAAGAAAGAGTGCCCTATTTACAAAGCATTGGTTTCTCAATCCGAATGCAGTGAAGCC
The DNA here is from genome assembly GCA_024741275.1 of Chironex yamaguchii. Taxonomy (NCBI): domain Eukaryota; kingdom Metazoa; phylum Cnidaria; class Cubozoa; order Chirodropida; family Chirodropidae; genus Chironex; species Chironex yamaguchii. Next base: position 13,939 of record JANTCA010086903.1, on the reverse strand, counting down.
CACAACATTCCGTTTGCCAAACGATTATTATCTTAATGTTTATTCCCAAAGTTTTACGAATCTTTTTGTGCAATACTCAATATTGCAAACCTAATTTCCAAAATCAAATACAATGTATCATATATTTGTGAGGATGTTACGTTCAGAATATTATATTTCGATCGCATACGAAGATATAGAATTCTGTCGCGTAGAATGCTTGAGGCCGCGTTCCATGAAATCATGTCCGTCAAAACACATAAAAGAGTGTACTATGTACGAATTATTCCAAATAAAATCTTTTATGGAAGGGATGAACTTTCTATCTAATTTAGCTAAAAAGCACGCGAAAATAGAATGGAAAAATGTAAGATTGATTGCAAAGATACTTAAAGTAGCAAAATATGTCATTGATTGTTTCTTTCTAGATCTATTGTCATTGTGACAGCGCATCAATATGTCAATTTAAATGTCGCAGTATCCAAAAAAAATTTAGTTTGTGAGCTAAGTATGATGCTGGCATTTGATGTTTCAAAACAGCTTCTTGTTTCAATATCTATGTTTAGATTTAAAATTTATCAGATTTGATGCGACGTTAATAGACAGGAAGCAGACCGTAAACTGCATTTTTGACAGAAGTTGTTAATGCAGTAAACGATTAATTAGATATATTACTAAGAAACAGGCTACTGCTTTTACTAAGGCATTGCCCATTACTGTGATCGTTGTAAAGATTCGTAACTAGTAAACGTCTGTTTGCGAAAAATATTTACGAGACCTTAATATAATGGCTGGCCACTCGATATCGAGGATAACGGTCTATTCATGTGGCTAACAACGGTGACTCTTCACTGGCATATTTGCAATTAATCATCTGAGTAATTTCCGCAGAGCCAACCTGCGGTATATACTATATCTTTGCGGGTACAGAACTAATTTGAATTAGTTGAACATGATTGACTAACCAGTGTGACCAATTTGTTGAACAAGACTGCACACCCATGATCTCGACCACCATGATGACGTGCTAGCTCGGCCGTTGGACGGCTTCATACAAGTTTTGTCGTACACAATTTCCATCGCATGGCTTGGATTGACCAATGGAATGTGGTTATCAAGCACTTGCCAAAAGTGCCGCGAGGCGGATACGAATCAAGAACTTCCTGATCAGAGTGCACTCACTAACCACTCGGCCACTCACAACGTTTTTAAGGCAGACTCTCATTTATTCACAAGAAATGTTCAAGATGCAATTAGATTTGGAAAAACATTCAGTACTAAAAAATATGCAAATCCCCTTGTTGAAGGTCCAAAATATAATCAATGGTAAGAAAAGACAACTACATTAAGAGATACAAACGTGGAGAGTAGTATAAAGGTCAGTGTTATATTTTAAACAAATGTAGAAAAATATTCGATTGCTGCTTATGTGTACACGGATAAGAATCGACTAGTGATGAAAAGGAAATTTTTCGAAAATCATACGTCATTGGAAACAAAGAGATTTTTAGTTGTAGAGTAGTTGTTTAAAATAACATAGAAATAGACATACAGAATTGCATAAGCGTAAGCCGCTATCAATTTTTATAAGGATTAGAATTACAAATTACTTAATTTGCACTATCAAGAAAACCCTATCAACATACCAAGCAAATGAGGCAATGGCAAGTGAAAATAAATATGTTTTAAAGCTATTATTATTTCAGAAATCATTAATAGAATTATGTAAAAGTTAATTGCCCAAACTGCTTACGTACAACTTATTAATGAAGTATATCAAACGTATTTGTCAAAACTGCTTACGAACCATTAATAACAGAAATATGTAAAACATATTTGTCAAAAATGCCCAAGTACCACTTATTAATGAAGTATGTAAAACGTAATTGTCAAAACTGCTTACGTACCGTCAATGCTACTAAGGTAATTTCATTGTCAATAAAATCCTCTTGCAGGAATAGGTTTCCCGATCAAGAAATTTGTTCTGCAGAGTTGGAACAGAAACAATACTAGCAGTGACGTCAGACAAGTGGCATGCATTTGACGTCAGACAAACACTTCAATCAAGCTAATTGGGCAGCCTGGTGTGTTCTTTAAAAAGTTTGACATCTCTCAAAGCACGCGTCGCACAATCCTCTGACGTAAAGCAATACGTCATTTTCTCTTACTCGCTTTTTCCACAAGCAAAACAGTGACATAATTGACAAAATTTTGTATAACCTCTCTTACTGGTAGCAACAGACTTTACTTTGTTTGATGTTAATTAGCTGTTGAATGTTTATATCTCACTAATTTTGATCAGTTAAGTGATTTGACCTATTAAACGGTAGATGTACATCATAGGACCTTTGTTTCCCATGTAAAGAAAGGACCACCTTGATCCAAAAATGCGAACACGGAAATTGTTGTCTGGCCCTAACAACAACTTACTGATTTTGTTGATGCTCATCTTTTGAGTAAAGAAAATAAGGCATCTTTCTGTTAGTAGTTTTGTAGTTGGACTAACAATACAATTTGTAATCTCAAATGCAGACAGTGGAGGTGACGGACGTGTATTGAATTGAATGTGTGTATCAGGACAGATGATAACTTCTTTCTATGTTATCTTGCAAGTCTTGTCAAACTTCATTTTCTAAATATTTCGATTACTCTTATAGAGCGACAATTACTCAATGTGAGTATCTTCTTATCGCAGCTGATGTTCAAAGAATCGTCTATTGAATTAGATTTAACTTTAACACCATTGGAAAATCAATATTCGTTTGTAAATGCTTACTAATGATACAAAACTTATAAAGCAATTTAAAGGATTAAGTCAGCTGCATTGTTTGACACTGATCACATGTATTTTTCTATGGGAATGGATGGGCAATGATCCTGATTTTAAGCGGAATGTAGGACCTGAAAAGCATGGGCTGAATAAAATAGAAAGTGAAAGTAGAAGTTAGTGCGACAAAGTTGGGATTGCCCATGACTTAGTTGTCCCGTAGGAACTGAGTCACAAAGTCTTTCTTCCTATTAAGTGGAGATTTCGGCTTTCCTATTCTAAGCCGCCCTAAAAATTATAAGATTGATAAAATGTTGCTTTAGTAGCATCCACAAGATGATTTCTATTGCACTCGGGGGCAAGAAATGGAATACTTTGAAGATGCTGCTTTATAGCAATTGCAAGTCAAGTGCTTCTATGATGCCAAAAGGTATTTTGAAACGTCGGTTAAGATTATACTGATGCATCCTGATAACTGTCGTCTGATACAATCAATGAACCTTGAGAATTAATTCCCACATACAGGGAATTACTCGGATTTGAAGATTATAAATTATTTTGCGTAGAAGTTCAAATTAGATTATGTAAAACGTATTTGTCAAAACTGCTTACGTACCATCAATGCTACTAAGGTAATTTCATTGTCAATAAAATCCTTTTCAGGAAGAGGTATTCTAATCAAGAAACTTGTTTTGCGTTGTTCGAACAGAAACAAGAATGGCAGTGACGTCAGACACGTGGCATGCATTTAACGTCAGATAAGCACTTCAATCAGGCTGATTGGGCAGCCTGGTGTGATCTTTAGTAAAGTTGACATTTCTCACTATCAAACCTCTGAGGTAAAGCAATAAGTTATCTTCTCTTGCTCACTTTTTCCACAAGCAAAACAGTGACTTAATTAACAAAATTTTCTATATTCTCTCTTACTGGTAGCAACAGACTTTACTTTGTTTGCTGATAATTAGCTGTTGAATGTGTATTTCTCACAAATTTTGATCAGTTAAGTAATATGACATATTAAACGGCCAATGTTCATCACAAGACCATTGTTTGCCATGTAAAGAAAGGACCACCTTGATCCAAGAATACAAGAACGGAAATTGTTGCCTGGCCCTAACAACAAGTTACAGATTTTGTTGATGCTCATCTTTTGAGTAAAGAAAAACAGGCATCTTTCTGTCAGTAGTTCTGTTGTTGGACTAGCGATACAATAGGTAATTTCAAACGCAGACAGTGGAGGTGATGGCAATGTAATGAACTGAATGTGTGTTTAAGCACAGATGATATCCTGTTTCCATGTTATCTTACAAGTCTTGTCAAATTTCAATTTCTAAATAATTCGATTACTCTTATAGAGCGAAAACTACTCAATGTGAGTATCATTCTTGTCGCAGTTGTTGTTCAAAGAATCGTCAAATGAATTAGATTTAACTTTAACGACATTGGAAAATCGATATTCATTTATAAACGCTTACTAATGATACAAGGCTTATAAAGCAATTTAAAGGATTAAGTCGCCTGCATTGCCTGATTCTGAGCACATATATTTATCTATGGCAATTGATGGGCAATGATCCTGATTTTTAGTGGAAGGTAGGATCTGAAAAACAAGGCCTGAGTAAAATAGAAAGTGAAAGTAGAAGTTATTGCGACAAACATGGGAGTGCCCATAACTTTGTTGTCTGATAGGAACTAAGTCACAAAGTCTTTCTTCCTACGATGTCGAGATTTCTGCTTTCCTATTGTAAGCCACCTGCAAAAAAATTAGATTGATAAAATGTTGCTTTAGCAGCATCCACAAGATGATTTCTATTGCACTCGGGGGCAAGGAATGGAATACTTCGAAGATGCTGTGTTATATCACTTGCAAGTCAAGTGCTTGTATGATGCCAAAGGATATTGTGAAATGTCGCTTAAAGTTATGCCTTTACTTCTTGACAACTGTCGTTTGATAATTTCAATGAACCCTTGAGAATTAGTTTCCACATCCAGGGTTTTAGACGGGTATGAAGGTTATACATTATCGTGCGTTTTGCGTAGTAGATAACATTGCTAAGAATATGTTTGGTAAAATATTTTGATTTTTTTTATAATGAAAAATTTACTTGGAGCGTATGTAGAAACATTTGTTACTTTTACCACGATTTTGTTGGACATGATTGTAGATATCTTTTAGGATACAGGGTGTTGCCATCGTTTTTGTATTGTCAAATGTACTGGTGATGCGATACAGTACGAATTCTATCAAATTTGAGAAATTCAACGTCAAATCCAAGACGATCTAGGTTTATGGCATATACAATCGATATTGAACCGAGAACATCAATATCTTTTCGTCAGTTGCTTATATCTGATAGTATCGTAAGATATATAAATCATTCCTGTGGCTATGTTAATGCCATTGAAAGTTGTTTGCAATTAAAGGGTTGGTTCTAAAAGATATTGTCAATTATGAAATACAAATAATCTTCCTATAGGACGGCGTCTGCCATAAACTGTTCGTTTGACAAAGCTTTTTAATAGTATATAATTCCTTTATTTTGAGAAGTATGATGGAAATTTGTTTGTCAATTGTGTCCTTTTCCTCGTTTTAATTGACAAGTAAACAATGTCAGCTTACACTCTTTGGTAAGCAATTTGTCATCAGCATTGTCCTCTGTAACTGAGACACAAATAAAAAATGCTGTTATCTTCACAGCCCTTCTGACAATGTCCATATTTACTGACCAAGCAAATTGAAATCACTTGAAAACACCAAAATACACAAAAAGTTACTCCTAATCATGGAACAACTGATTCAGAGATGCTTATATAAATTTATAGCTAAGGCATATTCAGTACTTGGATAATATAACGTGTTTATTGTTATCGATTCAAATGTTTAATCCCAAATAGAAATTTTGCGAATTTTTTCGTGCAATCACCGGTAGATAGATTCCCAACATAGACCAAAGAATGCTAAAACTGATTATTGCTTAGTTAAAGAACGTAAGGATCCTATGTATAGCATGTGAATATTATTATCGCATCTCAAAGTAGATATGTCGTCTCTTAACAAAGTCGAGACAACAAAATAGAACCAAAATTGATTACATTCCTCATAGCACAAGAAAGAGTGTACTAATTACAAAGAATTTTTTATGCCAATTCATATCGAAAGGAAGACATTACTTGAGGTCGCATTCCATGAAATCATGTCCATCAAAACACATAAAAGAGTGTACTATGTACGAGATATACCTAATATAATGTTAGAAATCACCCTTTACGTATGTTACGACAAATGACATCCGTTCCTCACATTTCTAATAGACACAACATCTTTCACACTTTATATCTCTTGTATGTAAAATAGGAAATGTGACTGGGTGTTGGCCTGTCCCTTCATAACTTGTAAATCCTTTTGTAGCTACTTCACTTCACTTTTTACCAGATGAAAATGAGTATTTACATTTACAACCTTCGAGTTGCCTGCCCTCCTACCTGTTAAGAATTTATCAGGTATGAGCCCAAGACAACTGTAGAAAATGAACAATATTTGAACTAAATGTTCTAGCTGCTTAGTGTGAATTGGTCTCTGCTAGTGAGCCCCAATATAAGGTAGAGTTAAAGACTGAAAAGTTTACTGGACAAGGATAGTTTATGTGGAAGTATCGAATGCAAATGGTTCTCATAAGTGGCAGATGGTGACAGGAGAAGAAACCCCACCAGAGACAGAGGATAGTAATGCATCTATTCGAGACTGGAGAAGAAGAGACCAAAAGGCACAAGCAGACATTTCCCTGCATTTAAGTGATTCACAACTGCATTTACTTATGATGGCAAGTTCAGCCAAGGAAATGTGGGATGCCCTCAGGAATCAGTATGAAACAAATACAATGCAGAATGTGATATTCTTCAAAAGACAGTACAGGGATGCCATTATGCAGGAAGGAGATGATATGTTAACTCACATTAATAAACACTTGGAAATTGTGGCCCAACTGGCTGCTGTAGGAGTTGAGACAAAAGATGAAGAGCAGGTATGGGAATTGTTGCTGAGTTTACCTTCTTCTTATCAGCATTTAGTGAATGCCTTAGAATTAACCGAAGATTTGACAATGCAGTCCTTAAGACAACATTTGCTTAGAGAAGAACAACGTAGAAAGCAAAAGGCCCAAGATGAAGAGCCAGAGAATGAAGCATTGGCGTGTAAAAAGTTTGAAAAGACTGTTTATAGTAGAGGTAATTTTCGAGGTCGAGGGCGTATTAGTCCAAGTCGTGGCAGTCGAGAAAGCAGAGGGGGATCAAGTTTTATGAGTTTTAATTGTGCAAAGTCAGGTCATTTTGCTAGAGAATGTTGGAGTAATAAGAATAGTAAAAATGCTGGCAATCAAACAACAGCAATTGTGGACAAGTGCAGTAATCTGAATGCATTTTCAATAAGTAAAAGGTTGGCAGCCAGTGACAGAGGGAAGCCTACAAGTTGGTTTATAGATTCTGGAGCATCACAACATATGTGTTGTAGGGAGAATTATCTTTTTAATTATCAGGAGCTATCCACTCCAGAGAAAGTAAGACTTGCAAATGATGCAACAGTGTCTGGCATTGGTGTAGGTGAGGGTAAATGGAGAGATGACTAGGGTTAGACAAACTGATAAAGAATGTACTGCCTGTGCCAGATTTAGCACAGAACCTCATTTCAGTGACGAAAATGACTGAGGCAGGCTATTCAGTTAACTTTGTAAGAAGCAAGTGTGATATCTTAAAGAACAGAGGTAGACATGTGATAGTAACTGGAAAAATAGATAGATCTGGAAGCTTGTACGAACTACAGGGTCATGTTATTCCTGGCATTGAAGAGACATCTGTAGCAAAGGCTGTAGTGGATATATCTTTGTGGCATCACAGATTTGGTCATGTGTCACCTGAGACACTACTGAAAATGAGCAATGAGGACATGGTAAATGATTGTAAAGTCCCAGGAGCAAATAAAGCAACAATTTGTGAAGGTTGCATGCTTGGCGAGCAGACTAGGAAATGTTTTCCTAAAGAGGGTGCAACAAGAGCTACTAGTTTGCTTGAAGTGGTTCATTCAGACCTTTGTAGATGAGTGCAGAATACATCAGTAGGTGGTAACAAATATTTCTTGACATTCATTGATGATTATTCTAGGTACACGGTAGTTTATTTCTTGAGGGAGAAAACTGAGTTTTTGAGGTGTTTTCAAGATTTTGTTGATACAGCAGAGAGACAGACTGGCATGAAAGTTAAAATTTTGCGTTCTGATAATGGCACAGAATATGTAAATCACAAAATGAATAATTTTTTGAAGAAAAAAGGAATCAAGAGACAACTATCAGTGCCTTACTCACCTCAGCAGAATGGAGTTGCTGAATGCAAAAACAGAACCGTTGTTGAAAGTGGTCGTTCTATGTTACATTGTGCTGGTTTATCCTACAGGTTTTGTGCTGAATCTGTTTATTGTGCAGTGCATATCATGAACTTGACTTACGCATGTGCTAGTGAAAGGAAAGTTCCATACGAGATGTGCCATAGAAAGAAACCCAGTGCGAGTCATCTAAGGACATTTGGGTGTAACTGTTTTGTTCATGTTCCAGATCAAAAGCATCGGAAGTTTGATGCAAAGAGCAAAAGACATATTTTTCTTGGTCACAGCGAGGAAAAGAAAGGTTACAGTCCTTTCTTTCCTTCGAAGCAGACATGAACAGTACAGCTGACACAAAAACTGTAGACGACATGGTGGTTGTTGTTGACGAACCTGTTATAAATGAGGGATAGAATCATGCTTCTCCCGAGGTGCGACGCCACTCCAATTGTCAAGTGGGAACCACAGAGAGATGCAAAGACACAGTTGATAGTGATCTTTTAAAGTATGTCATGTCAGCCTAAGGTGAGTCCTCAGATGATCCAAGGACTATTACAGTAGCACTTGAAAGCTCTAATACAGAAGAATGGCAAAGAGCATTGGATAGTGTATTTAATTCCTTACAAGAAAACAATGCATGGAAGTTGACGAGACTACCAACAGGAAGAAATGTAGTAGGTTGCAAATGGGTATTTAAGGTGAAAAGGAATGCCGATGGAAGTGTGAACAGGTATAAGGCAAGATTGGTAGCACAGGGATTCTCATAACAACCTGGGGAAGATTATAAGGAGACATATTCACCCGCTGTAAGGTACACTTCAATTCGGACCATACTTGCTTTAGCCAAGGAAATGAACTAAGAACTCCACCAGATGGATGTTGAAACAGCCTTCTTGAATGGCAAACTGTCAGAAGATATATAAATGCGACAGCCAGATGGAACTGAGGTCAAGGGAAGTGGAGATTTAGTTTGCTAGCTACAAAAGAGTGTGTATAGGTTGAAGCAGGCATCATGTTGTTGGTATTTGACAATGGATGAGTTCCTAACGAAAACTGGGTACAGGCAATGTGACAGTGATAAGTGTGTATAGGTAAAATAGATAGATAGGAAATTTTTTATACTGGCCTTATATGTGGATGATGTAATTTGGCAAGTAATAGTTTATCACTAGTTTAGAAAAAGAAGGAAGGTCTTAAGAAGCAATTTTGTATGAAGGGCATGTGTGAGGTTAAATTTTGCGTAGGTATTCAGATTAATCGAAGTTTAGAAGATGGCAAGATGTGGCTATCTGAACAGGCATACCTTGAAAATCTGTTAAAAAATTTTAGTATGCAAGATGCAAAACCAGTGTCTACACCACAGGAGCCAGGACTAGAGTTAGAACCCAATGAGGGTGACCCTGTGGATCTCAAGAAGTTAAAAGCTGCAGCGGGAGCACCGACATATGTTGTTAGTGCTACAAGGCCAGATCTGGCAGCTGCCCTAGGTTCAGTCAATCAGTTTTGCTCTAATCCAAGTTCTTTACATTGGAAGGCATTGAAACGAATATTTAGATATCTTAAAGGAACTATTGACTATGGACTATTCTTTGAAAGCACATTTTCTAAATGTTCGGAAGTACAACTGTCTGGATATGTCGGTGCAGATTGGGGAGGTAACCACAACAGAAAATCGCAGTCAGGATACGTTCTTAGTGAAGGTGGTGGACTTATATTATGGGCAGGAAGAAGGCAACTCACCACTGCATTATCTTCAACAGAAGCCGAATATGTTGCAGCAAGTAGTGCTGCCCAGGAAGCAGTCTGTCTACGTAGATTGCTGAAGGACTTAGGTTTTTCACAAAGTTCGCCTAGTATCATATTCGAAGACAATCAAGGATGTATTGCACTATTAAAAAATTCGAACTATCATGGTCGTACCAAACAAATTGACATTAAACATGATTACGTTCGTGATATGGTTGAATTTGGGAAAATCAAATTAGTTTACTGTTCAACTGAGATGATGGTAGCCGATATCTTAACAAAGCCTTTACCTAAGGATCAATCTGAACGATTGCGTGGACTTATGAAAGTTATAAGGAAACAGTAGTGTTGTGTATGACTTTGTAAACTGAACATTTTAAGCTAACCTTTATCTATGATATTTTGTTATTAACGCATGTATTTGTCGAGTGGGAGTGTTAGAAATCACCCTTTACGAATGTTACGACAAATGACATCCGTTCCTCACATTTCTAATAGACACAACATCTTTCACACTTTATATCTTTTGTATGTAAAATAGGAAACGTGACTGGGTGTTGTCCTGTCTCCTTATAACTTGTAAATCCTTTTGAGTTAGTTCACTTTTTACCAGATGAAAATGAGTCTTTACATTTACAACCTTTGAGTTGCCTGCCCTCCTACCTGTTAAGAATTTTTCATATAATTTCTTATAAAAGGGTTGAACTTTCTCTGTAATTTAGCTCCATTTAAGATCCATAAAATTTAAGATCGATTGCATAGATACTTAAAGTAGCAAAATAGGTTTCATGTTTCAATATCGATGGCTTGATTTAATATTGATTAGATTAGATATGAGGTTAATAGACAGGAAGCAGACCGTAAACTACATTTTTGACAGAAGTTGTTAATGCAGTAAACCATTAATTAGATTAGTTATTATGAAACATTCTTGTACTAAGGCATTCCCCATCAGCCTGATTGTTGCAAAGCATCGTACGTCATAAACTTCCATTTTCGAAAAATATTTACGAGATCTTCAAACAATGGCTGACTACTCGATATCGAAGCAACCCGTATATTGGCGTGGCTAACAACCATAACTCTTGACTAGCACATTTACAATCACTCATCTCCGTAATGTCTGTAGAGCCAACCTGCGTTTTATACTGCACCTTAGCGCACAACACTAATTTCCAGTTGTTGAACCAAAGATAATGGAATGGAGGCTATTCCATAATCTTTTGTTGAACATGATTGCTAAGCTAGTGTGACCATTTGGTTCAACAAAACTGGACATCCTTGACCTCACCATATCGTGCTGGCTCAGCCATCCGTCGAATCCAAAACAGTTTCGTCGTACCAACGTTCCATCGCATGGCTTGGATTGACCAATGGAATGTGGTTATCAAGCACTTGCCAAAGGTGCAGAGGCGGATACGAATCAAGGACTTCCTGATCACAGCGCACTCACTAATCACTCACCATGTTTATAACATAAACTCTCCTTTATTGACCTAGAAGTGTTCATGATGCAATCAAAGATAATGGAATAGAGACTGGATAGGAAAGCCGCTAAAGATCAAAGAACGATGTTGCTTCTCCTCGAAAATTCTCGAGAGAAGTCAAACTTGACTTCCGGTTGCGAAGCAGGAATGCATTTTGACCAAACCACGTTGTCGTAATAAGTAGTTTCCTTCATTCTTTCGAGAAATGCCAGTGGCAAAGGCAATACTAATGGATCAAAGAGGCGTGCTGAAAAGATCACTATTACCACCAGTCCATTAAAGAAAAAAAACCTAAAAAATTATAAGTATGACGGCCGTACTGTTTGGCTCTCTAGCTAATTTCAAAACTGTATTTCAGCTTTCATCTCTTTTGTATCATTACAGTTGATCTTTAAAAATCAGATGAAAAAGAAATTTGGCAACTTGGTTTCGGTACTCTTTCCAATTTTCCAATTTCGAACATGGGAAAAATCCATCAATCAAAGACATTGAGAGATGTGGCACCCCCACTCTGGTAGAGTTCAATAAGGGAATATCTAATTTTTTATGATTGTAATGCAATTGGCTTGACCTCCACCCTTTCTTCATGTTACCAAATTTAATGGATGGTCATTAAGATATTTTGTTTTAAGGGAATATAAACATATATAAACCCTTGATAAAAGTACTGATGGAAAGACAATACGCTATGAGACAAATTTCTTTGTAGTGGCTTTTGTTTTAGCATCTGATTTCTTCTTGATATCTCTCCTCGGGGCCTTCTGCTCTTTTCCTGTTTGCGTTGCTGAATAATAACCCTCAATTTTTTGCATGTCCAAATGAATGGGCAATCCTTCATTGTGAGCAGCCATTACAGTAACTTCGAATGCAACCAGAAGTCGGTCTTGACTTCTCTGAGAAAATTTCTCAAAACACAATATCAAATCAAAGCCCATTGTTAAGGATTTTGATCTTTGCCGGCTTTCTTATCCAGTCTCTGTTCCACTATCTTTGATGCAATTAGATTGTGATAAATATTCTATATGATAATATATGCAAAAAAGTAAGAAAAAACAACTACATTGAAAGATGTAAACGTGGAGAGTAGTATAAAGATCAGAATTATATTTGAAACAAATATAGGAAAAGAAAACTTCTATTGCTGCTTATACGTGCACGGGTAAGAATCGACTAGCGATAAAAACGGAACGAATACCATACCTCACTGGAAACAAAACGATTTAGTAATTGTTTATGATAACATGCAAATAGAAATACAAAGTGTAAGCCGCAATCAATTTCTATGAGAATAAGAATTAAGGTTTACTTAATTTGCACTCTCAAGAAAACCCTATCAATGTACCAAGCAAACGAAGCAAAAGGAAATAAAAACAAATATAACTTAAAGCTCTCAATGTAGTCCGAAATTAGTAGTAGAAATATGTAAAATGTATTTGTCAAAACAGGTTACTTACCTTTAATAATACTAATGTAATTTCCTTGCCAATAAAATCCTCTTGCAGGAATAGGTTTTCTAATCAAGAAATTTGTTTTGCAGAGTACGAACAGTAACGATAATGGCAGTGACGTCAGATTAGTGACATGTATATGACGTCAGAGAAACACTACAATCAAGCTGATTAGGCAGGCTGGTGTGTTCTTCAGTAAACTTGACATTTCTCACTGTCAAAGCACGTCTGACATAAAACAATACGTTATTTTCTCTTGCCCGCTTTTTCCATTTTGGCATTTCAAATGTTTTCACTTATTAAATATCAATATATAAATTTATTAGTCCTGGATCATATGTCGCATTTTACATGTGTTGAATACAACTAGAGCATTGAATCCATGCAAAATTTGATGTTTGATTTGAATTATCTTCATCTGATGAATTATAGTAGAAAAAATTCGATATACATTGTCGCATTATGCAACATTGACTTCAAATCAAACGCCGCTCTTTACAAGCACCGAACATAATGCAGAAATCAATTACATTATCGGTATAATTCATTGAATTAACTATAAAGATTGTATATTATGCAAGACAATAAATAAGAGGTTTGACGTGACGTCGCACTTAAGTAGAAAATTATGTAGTTGTATTAAAACCATGTAGAATGCGACGTATGTTTTTGAAGGAATTAGAATTCATTACTCTCAAAAATATATAATACCTCAACAGACATAGAGATTTTCGCATATTTGTCAACAGTTTAACATAACCTGAAAAGCCAACATTCAATCCTTTGTGTCTTCACGGCAGAAAAAGATTCGATGAAGGCCTTCACTCAAGCTGTTCTTCCAGTGTAACAAAATATCCATCGAACTTATTCTAAACTAGTATTTCTATTGGAGATGTTGATTCTTAACTAGTGTTTCTATTGGAGATGTTGAGTCTAAAGTAGTGTTTCTATTGGAGATGTTGATTCTAAACTAGTGTTTCTATTGGAGATGTTGATTCTAAAGTAGTGTTTCTATTGGAGATGTTGATTCTAAACTAGTATTTCTATTGGAGATGTTGATTCTAAAGTAGTGTTTCTATTGGAGATGTTGATTCTAAAGTAGTGTTTCTATTGGAGATGTTGATTCTAAACTAGTGTTTCTATT
>JANTCA010086902.1:23967-35196 GCA_024741275.1 Chironex yamaguchii | reverse complement strand
GTGTGAGTAGAGACCGAGTAGATGAGGTGAATGGAGCTAGTGTGAGTAGAGACCGAGTAGATGAGGTGAATGGAGGTGGGGTGAGTGGAGACCGAGTAGGTAAGGCGAATAAACGTAAAGTGAATAGAAACGGATTTTCATCGACATAACGTTGAAATACAATTTCCTGTTTACAGGTAACTTGCGAATGGCGGCTTGAACCCTACACGTAGAGTAATGAGATAGACTTGAGACAATCAGTGATGATACGATACTGGAATGATTAAAGGTTTCATAAACTCGAAATAAAATGTAGGTAATGTTAATGCCTTAGTATGTCTTCACAGCTAGCATAAATAACCACAGGTGTCTAATGGAGCTGGTGATATTTACTTTGGTAAACTAGAATAAACCATTTACGGTGCTTTGGTTGTAAGGTTAAGTAGACAGCTTTTTAGCTGTGAATATCACGTAATACTGAAGGCATCAATTGTTGCATTTCAAGATAATGACTCCGCGACCTATACAATTGTACGTCGTAGCTGTAATGTAAATTGTGTCAGCCGTTGAATCCAGCTTGTAAACTATGCATTATATAAACGCCTATGATTTCCAGTTGTCATGAATATCGTAAATTGGCATGGTACATATCGTTATAATTTAGTCACAACTTGGTTGCTTTGACGAGTATTATCGGTACGTCTGCCAAGACAACTTTAAGAGTGAGCGATAAGGAAGCTATTTAAAGCTGATATGCACGAAGAGCTGTAGCTGGGAATATGAGTAGCAGTTTAGGTGAAATTAGCACCAGACGGTAGTGGACATTCAGTATTACGATATTCAGACTAATTTTCTATTTACATATATCGTGTCTATTTCAATTGGCGAACATTCCAACAGTTAATACCACGCGACGTTAACCAACCAGCAATGCTATGTATCATTTTTAGTTGATAAAATTATGCTTCGTAAACTAGATATATACACTATTAGGGGCTTAGTATTCAACCGTGCTATCAAGGGTACCTTGCACGAGAGACACCAGCCACTTTAGCTAATGGGTGCTGTAAGGATGCCTAGTTACTCATAAGCTCCCGTCCTTCCCTGATCAAGAAATAGTTTGAAGGATAGATTTAGAAAAATTCAACTTATCACGATTACTGTGCAAGATTACAGTAGATAAAGGTATGCTAAGTGAAACCGACACAGAAATGTAGTGCTATTTGTTCCCATACTCATAAGCGTTGGTTCCTCTTAAATCTACGTTACAAAATTCAATGTTTGCAAGCAACCGTCCTTGCCTAAGTGAGAAGGATTTTGGAGGATCCTTTTAGAAATATTCTAGTAATCAACGATACCATGCAACGTTAGGGGATGAAGATATGCTTTCTTAAACACACTATACCAGATTAGCATGGCCGTAGTATCATTGGTGGCTTGCGCCCTAGATGTAGTTCGCTAAAAATAATGATTGCATTCATGCCTAATTGCTTGTCAACTTCCGCCCTTGGTTGATCAAAAAAGGTTTTGAAATAAAGTTTTTGGTTTTTAGAATGACCCTAGTGGTTTTTTATTTCTTTCCGACATAATACAGTAAGTTTCGTCAGGTCAGTGTAGTTCCTGTCAAAGACGCTCAAATTTCAGACATTCTGTCTCATACTACTAACTTTACCACGCTATATCAGATAGCAGTTTGCTCTTCATCAAACACTATAGTACCCTTAAAATATAAATGAGCACGTAGTCCGGTTATAGAATCCCCCCGATCCATTCAGCTTCATGACCGGATTCAGTTTTCTCGTTCTTACCTCCATTGGCCACTTGATAAATGCAACGTTGGGCAGATGTAATGAGATACACTGCAAAAAGCGACCACACAACGCTGTTTATATATGTAAACTACCGTGAAAAAGCGTGCAGCTTTTTATTTTGACAATGTAGTTACACGCAACGGACGGGAATACGTGCGTTTGGTAGTCCAAAAGGGCCGCAGTTTTTACTTCCATACATCCGGTTGTGTATGGCGTTATCTAGCTAAGCCTACAGACACTTTGTCTAGGCTGTTGATTGATGGAATGAACAGAACTCGAGCCACTGACTGTAAAATAAACGATCTTATAAAAAAGGTGGCGTCACAGCAACGTCGTATTGCTGAAGGTAAACACACGAGCGAAAGCAGCAGTTTTTCACAAGATAAACCGACAAACATAAAGTACTGCTGTCTGTCTTCCATACTTTGTCTTGCAAATGGATGGTTCTTGCTTCACTCTGAATTCCAGATAAACCGATATAACGATATTTATGGTTATTCTCTTTTGCGATGTCGAAAAGTCTGCTTTCTAGTTTTCAAGTATTAAAAATAAGGAAGATAAGGAAATGGAGGAGGAAACGGAGCAGGAGAGGAGCGAGGAGAAGAAAAGGGAATAGCATGAAGATAAGGAACAGGAGGAGGAAACAGAGGAGGAGAGGAGCGAGGAGAAGAAAAGGGAATAGCATGAAGATAAGGAAGAGGAGGAGGAGGATATGGAGGAGGAGGAAAGGAGCGAGGAGAAGAAAAGGGAATCGTATGAACATGAGGAAGAGGAGGAGAAAACAGAGGAGGAGAGGAGCGAGGAGAAGAAAAGGGAATAGCATGAACATGAGGAAGAGGAGGAGGAAATGGAGAAGGAGAGGAGCGAGGGCAATAAAAGGGAATAGCATGAAGATAAGGAAGAGGAGGAGGAGGAAACAGAGGAGGAGGAGAGGAGCGAGGAGAAGAAAAGGGAATAGCATGAACATGAGGAAGAGGAGGAGGAAACAGAGGAGGAGGAGAGGAGCGAGGAGAAGAAAAGGGAATAGTATGAAGATAATCAAGAGGAGGAAACAGAGGAGGAAAGGAGCGAGGAGAAGAAAAGGGAATCGCATTAACATGAGAAAGAGGAGGAGGAAACAGAGGAAGAGAGGAGCGAGGAGAAGAAAAGGGATTAGCATGAACATGAGGAAGAGGAGGAGGAAATGGAGGAGGAGATGAGGAGCGAAGAGAAGAAAAGGGAATAGTATAAAGATAAGGAAGAGGAGGATGAAACGGAGGAGGAGGAGAGATGCAAGGACAGGAAAAGGGAATAGCATGAAGATAATGAAGAGGAGGAGGAAACGTAGGAGGAGGAGAGAGCCGAGGACAAGAAAATGGAATAGTATGAAGATAAGGAAGAGGAGGAAGAAACGGAGGAAGAGGAGAGAGGCTAGAACAAGAAAAGGGAGTAGCATGAAGATAAGGAAGAGGAGGAGGAAACGTACGAGGAGGAGAGAGTGCAGGAGAAGAAAAGGGAATAGTATGAAGACAAGGAAGAGGAGGAGGAAACGGAGGAGGTGGAGGAGAGAGGCGAGAACAAGAAAAGGGAGTAGCATGAAGATAAGGAAGAGGAGGAGGAAACGGAGGAGATGGGGAGCGAGGAGAAGAAAAGGGAATAGCATGAACATGAGGAAGAGGAGGAGGAAACAGAGGAGGAGAGGAGCGAGGACAGTAAAAGGGAGTAGCATGAAGATAAGGAAGAGGAGGAGGAAACGGAGGAGGAGGAGGGGGGCGAGGATAAGAAAAAGGAATAGCATGAAGATAAGGAAGCGGAGGAGAAACGGAGGAGGAGGAGGAGAGGGGCGAGGAGAAAAGCTCTCCATGTGTTAAGTAATACACGCGTGAGGTGGCAATTCGAGATAAAGATCGATAATCTTTCATACAAGAAATTAATTAAACGAACACGAAGGTGATGGTACTATAGTCATGTATATTATACACCACGATTGGCGTTCCTGTTAGTATTGAATCTGCTAGCCCCCTGTTGCAGCCCTTACATACCAAAGCGACTATAGATTGTGTAATCACTGGATAATAGCTTTTTTGAGTTAACGACAAGCATGTTTTAATATATTTAAGCCATTAATTTATGCAGACAAGAAGCCAAAATTTGTCAAATTGCAACAGGACGACCGAAACGACACGTATCTGCGTTACGTTTCCAAGTTTAACATGTAAAATGATGCGAATGGTGAGAGAAACTTTTGCATCTTGAGAAAAAACTTTACACGGTCCTTATTTTATAAGAGGCAAGAAGGCGAGTGAACCTTATCTTAAAAGAAGAAAGGGTGTAAACAAAACCTTAGAAGACTGATGTAAGCTTAACTTCCTTTCAGAGGGTTAGATATTATGAGCATTACCTCATCCAAGACCGATAACGTGTGTGAGCATAACCTCATTTAAGAAGGACTTAATGTGTGAGCATAACCTCATTTAAGAAGGACTTAATGTGTGAGCATAACCTCATTTAACAAGACCTAAGTGTGTGAGCATAACCTCATTTAAGAAGGACTAAGTGTGTGAGCATAACCTCATTTAAGAAGGACTAAGTGTGTGAGCATAATCTCATTTAAGAAGGACTAAGTGTGTGAGCATAACCTCGTTTAAGAAGGATTAAGTGTGTGAGCATAACCTCATTTAAGAAGGATTAAGTGTGAGTGCTAACGTTATCCAAGAGGGATTGTGAGTATTAACTAGTTTAAAAAGAACATGGGGTGGGAGCATAACCTCAATTTAAGAAGAACATGGGGTGTGGGCAAAACCTCATTTAAGGAGAGCATGTGATGTGAGGATAACCTTACCTAAGATGAATATTGGGTGTGAACATAATCTTATTTAAGGAGAGCATGTGATGTGAGGATAACCTTACCTAAGAAGAATATGGGGTGTGAGCATGACATCATTTAAGGAGAACATGGAGTGTTCAATTATACGAGTGGACGATCAGCATTGAATGACGAACTTTCTTTCGACGTTTTTTACTGATTTGGCTAGCTTGGTAGTAAAGGTGTCAGATTTGCAGTCGCGAGACAAGAGTTCGAAGTTCCAGCGGTCGTAGCTTCTGTCTTGTATAGTTTATGGCCCTATAAGTAATAAAGATGCTGTTTTTGGGCCGAAGATATTATCGAAAGACAGTCAGGTTTGTTAAAGTTTAAAAAGGTTATCGCTGACTTCTTCATATTACTTTCAATTTTTTTCTGGAGTGGTGCCTCATTGCCAAATTTGTTACACCTCGTTTCTGTCGTGAGTCAAATGTAACCTTGATAATGATCAAATTATGGGTACTATCTTCACAGCCTGACATGCTCTGATGCAAATTATGACTTTTGTCATAATGAAGGCAGTGTCTTCAAAGAAAATGGTTAAATATGATGTGCAATTTGCACGTCTCCTGGTTCACGTAAACACACTATTTCAGAATAATGCTAAGGCGCTCAAAATGGCTAATTTTGTGAGACCGGAGATAAACGCAGTGAACCGCCGGTTGACTTGAAAGATGAGAGAGGGTACCTAATAACTTTTATATTTGAATTATTTGTTAAGCTAGCGAGAAATATAAGTGATAGCAGTGTAAGGTAAAATCAAAAGTAAATTGCAAAACAATACCCGGCACTTACTATTACCCGCAAACAGTGAAAACTGGCACAAAGACCACTCGGGGCAGAACATTGTCAGATGGAGCCTGGAAACAAACGTTTCCGCCATATTGTATGACCTCAAAGAAATTGATCATAGCAAACGCGTTTACGACGTAGTCAATTTATACCGGACGGATTTAAAGTCGACGTAAAGTAACCGTGATAGTAACCCCGTTTGTCTTGTTTGATTCTTAAGTGAGTATGGACATTGGCAACGTTGGCTAAGCTTGTAATAAATGAAAAATGACGAACGACAGTCTTCGACGATCCTCCGGGCTTTGGATACACATGTAGTTTGACAGCGTTCAACCTTGATTGGTTAACGACTTAAATGTTCAAAGGCAAACTGTTCCGCTGTTTATTGCCTTGGGGCTAGAAGGAAATTATTCACAAAAATGTACTGTCAAGGGGCTGGAAAATAATGAATGGAGTACAAAGTATTTAACTCGACTACGTAGAAGAAAACGATCCATTCGTGACTTTTTTAACGAGTCCCTAGTCGTTCGACGGAATAAGAGAAACGGAGTACATATATTATTCTCTTGTAGGGAACTGGGGTCAGGCAAACACACAAACAATCAATGAGAATGGAGACACGTAACAGTGCTTATTGGGGCTCGTCATAGATGTAGCCGAGGGTGGCATAGGGGACTGGGGGTGGTTGTAATCTTCGTATGAAAGAGGATAGTAAAATGATAGGATAGGATAGTAGAGTATAGTATGACATAGCATAGCATAGCATAGCATAGCACAGTACAGTATACTTCGTATGATATAATACAGTTGCATACAGTACATTACAACAGAGTACAATATAGGTTACCATAGCTTAAGTGGCGTAGTGGCAGAGTGCTCGCTTTGCATGCGGGAGGTTGTGGGTTCGGATCCACGACCGGGTATACCGGGTATACCGGTATACCAAAGACTTAGAAAAATGGTACGTAATGCATCCATGCTTAGCGCTTAGCACTTAAGGGATAGACTATGGAAGTTAAACACACAGTGCTACCAGTAGGCCAGCCCCCTACTGTTACAGTCACTGTAATTGCACAGCTGTGTGGCCCAAAGGCTAAGGAAACGTAGATGGGCGCCGCTCTAATACACCAAGTGGTCTGGGAAGGAACTTTGAATTTGATAGCTTATGTGGAGTATGGTATGGTGTCTAGATGAACGGTTAGGTACAATAGCGGTATGGCTATATGTTTATTCATCATTTGTGTATAAATGCACGTTTTCAATTTGTTGAGACAAAAAGGAATGGCTGACTGCATGAAAAGGGAATAAGTTAGAAAAGAAAGAGCAAATGTTGTATTTTTGCAAAAGTTGATATTCATCCTGACAATTTCCAATTTTGTCTCAGCTCCTGATTTCCCTACCCAAATTAGCGTACCCTTCATGTAGCCTCCTCCCTTCTTTTTTACCGTTGACAATTAATAAAAGGAGTTAGGAAATTGGAAAACAGTCATAAAGTATGAGTTAAACGGGCTTCCTGGATGTGCTCCCATGAAAGTTGCATTTGCGCCATGCAGAATTTGACGCCAGCACAAGAATTTTTGATGTTGACCTTTTGCTAGAAATAAAGAAGTATAATGTAAGATTTGGCTCCTGTCGACGTTGACGGACGAGAACATACAGTCATGATTTTGGAAAACGTGGGTGTGTATGTTTGGTGCTTATAGTGTCCTTTCTTACAGTAGGGTTTTAGTTTTCGTAGGTATGCGACAATTTAGTTGACTCTTACTCAAGGTCAAAAAGACATCAAAGAAAGGTCAGTGGGATACCAGGCTCCCATTACGTTGTCTTATCTTCTCTACTTCCTCACTAGATTATGCAAGGTTTTTTGGAAGCAATGTAGAGTTGCGAGTCAGGTCTGTTACATAAGTGTATGCCGAGGATTTGAGGGATTGTTGTTTGTAGTGACTCCCTAAGCGAGAGACCATATCGTTTTTTTCCACGGAGCAGTTACCCAAAGATCAGGGATTGCTGATCAAGGATTTTTTACCAACAATTGTACGTGGTTGGATTTATTTTTAAGGGCATCAAAGTTTGGCTATTTTCAGTCGTTTTTCTGAGTATAGGGGCGTCAGTGTTTTGTAGTTTGCCAGCCAGCCACACATATATCGACATATACACACTAACAAACACACATATACCGACATACACAAATAAACAGTCACAAACAGGCGTGGCTATACAAAAACAGACAGTCAATCCTTAGACAATTTGTAGTGACAATCATCAATTCAAAATTTCACGCCAAAAATGCCTCTGTAACTACTGGCAAGAGGTTGGGGGTTCGGTGCCCAACTGAGGACTGTGGTTCCGGATTTCCCCGAAACTTTGTTGCTCCCGACCCACTATCGATTCCATCCTAAAAAAGAACCCGCTTCGCTGGCTGGGCCACGTCGCGAGGATGGCCACGGATCGTCTGTGCCATTCCATCTAGCTCAATCCAAAACCCCCAGATCGGCGATGTACCCGTGGTGCGGCCCGCTGCACCTGGGATAGCCTTATCATCTCGGACCTAACTGCGGACAGGACTTAGTGGCGACGGATCATCAGGGGACAGGCTACTGCTACTACTCGCGGCGTGATGTCTAAATGCCTTACGTCTAAGTTATATTCGTATAACTTTACAGACCAATCACGTCTCTCTCATATCATCGGAATATGATTCGTGTTTACCAGGCTGGCTGGCAAGCGTACTAGATTTATGACAGGCTGGCTAGCAAACGTGCTGGATTTAAGACGGGTTGTCTGGCTGTCTTGCTCGCTGTCAGTAAGAGTCCGCAGTACATAGTTTTTCTATGTACGTAAACATGTCATCGGATGGTTTCATTTGACTTGTAATCCAGTACCAATTGCCATCTTTATTCAAATTTTGTGTAGTTGCGTAATCTTTGCAGCCATAAAGTGTCGAACAGCATCAGTCGTCTTTTAACTTTGCTTTAACCAATGTCGTCTCAGCCGTAACACTGCGATGATATGCGGAGACAAATGCGGTAAATTGAATATGAGGTAGACCATAATGCGGTCTTTACATACGTTGAATGGTAACAAGATGACCAGCACTGAAAATATAAACAAGCTGACGACATCATGCTTCACATAATTCTTTGGTAAACGTTGTCATCAATGGTGAGCTAATTTAAATGACGTCATGACGTGTGATATGTATTATGTTTCTATGCATGATGAGCCGTGGTGCTGAAGGGCCAGTCCTTTGACACTGCAAATGAGAGTTAGAGGTGCACAGCTGCAAATGATAGTCAGAGGTGTACAGCTGCAAAATGATAGTCAGAGGTGTACAGCGCCCATCTTAGCATCAACAAGCCCATTTGTATAGCTACCATGACACCCTTGTTTTGTCTCAAATAAGATAAAAATAATAAGATAAGATAAGATAAAAATATAAAGGGGTGCTTTGAATCTAGTAACGTGTTTTGGTGAGATCTATTTTTCGTATTGATTACCGTGGGGTGTGGGGTAACTGATAGGGGAGGTGGGGGAATGTGAGGGAGGGAATAGGGTACTGTTTTAAAGGTGGTTAGTAAAAACGTCAGATGGCTGGCACTATCTCTAGGTTGCCATCAGTCACCACTTCCTTAACAGAAAATATGTCCAGAATTCGATTCCACTTCCCCTTCCGCTAGACCAGCTACCTTTCACTTAAGGGTTGCTTTCCTGGATTACAGAATGGAATATTTCTTGTGTGTCTTATCTGTAGATTATTTGACCGTCCGGTGTGAAGGCAGGGCTTCTGTGGCCAAATATCTGTCAGCTACCAGCTATGTTGTTCCTGTGTTAACATTGCCCTTACTATTTTCTGGCCCTTACTTGATTTGTTTTACATGTTTATGTCTCATGCTAATTTAATCGTGCGAAGCTACTTCTTGCTTATCGATGGAATTGACCCTCATCTAGCCTATTTCGCCTTGAAACATGATCAAAATATGGTCAGTAATTCCAGCTGCGTGGCAAGAATTGCCATCGATAGACTGATGTAAACCAAAGCATTGTGATGTCTTACGATGTATTAACTGTGCTGCTACTGTCAATTGTGTATGTGAACGTGTGGAGGGTAGTAGGGGTACTATAATATCGTATTCTACTGTTGAGAACTCGGTTTAAACGCCAGAATTTCGAGAAGAATTTGGCTTTTCAGATGGTACTATTCCGTTTTTTAACTTTACACTTATCGTTTTTTATCTCAGATGGATCACGCCTGATATTTACAGACATAAAAGTACCAATAAGTACCCCTAGCAAAGGGGCACAAGCTGATGCTGCAGTCAAGTTTCGAGATCGACTTTGGCCAGGAGGTGTAGTGCCATACACTTTATCGCGATCATTAGGTGAGCACTTTTTTCGTTGTCACCACGACAATGTTTAACTAATACCTCTTCTGAAAATAATTCAGCGACAAACGATATGGTGTGTATGGAGGAGAGGGAGTTGTACGGAGTTAACGGTAGACTGACGTGGCAACTCCCACCCGAAGAATGTTAAATGTTTTAGTCAAGGTATATAGACCTCACGCTGCGTTTTGGAAACACTTAGCGTCTCTTGTCTGAGATACTTCCGAAACGAGTTTCCCTTCGACTTAATTTTATCGCACTATTGCAAGGCTATTTAAAAAGAACTTTTGAGCCTGTTTATAGAAACAGAGCCAGTCTGGTTAAGCGGGACCGCTTAGCAAAAGCAAGGTCTGTTTAAACAAAGCATTCCTTTGTAAAAGAAAACTAGAGACGTGGCCACGGACAGATTACGGTTACACCTACTGGGGATCTGTTTCAAACGAGATCATGTAGATATCTCAACACGGGCTATCCAGGCCCGTTTGGATGAAAATTATACAATCGGGCATAAACTACGAATTTTTCCCGCCACAAAAGGAGCCCCAAGATTTTCTCAAGTCAAAAAATTGTGTCTTCAAGACAAAGTCCCAGCGAGTAGCTCGCCTCGTATAAACGCAACATCAAGTCACATCGCTTATACCGAGCCACCCTGTATAACCTGCCAGGCTCACCTTATATTAACAGGCGATCAGTGTTGCAGAGGAGAGGGACCAACCGACGAGTTCAGCTGCCATGTGATATGAATTCAGAACGAGAACATTGATGAGCGATAAGTCATGTCTCGAGTGGTCTTCGATGAAAGGGAATCAGTCTTTGACGAAAAGAATCACTTCGCGATGAACAACATGTAAGTAATTCACGCATGTGGAAACCAATCTGTGAATAAGAGAGACTGTCTGTAAGGAATTGAATTATCTATTAGACAGAGAATCTGTCCATGAAGATCTATGAAGAAAAAAATTGGCCTGCGCAGAAACAGAATCGATAAGTCATCAGTGGTGGTGCTTAGAAAAGGAGAGAATGAATCTGAATGCGTTGAAAAGGAGAGAATGAATCTGAATGCGTTGAAAAAGAGAGAATGAATCTGAATGCGTCGAACTACCCATAATGCTAACATGTCTCATCTTTGTGTTTCGAAAGTTTTGTTAAGAAAATGATTACGCAGTTGTCATTTTTCGTAGAAAGAAATGAAGAGGCAAAAAGAATAATAAAAGAGGCAATGACGGAATGGGAGACAAAGACGTGCATCAGATTTGTTGAAAGAACGGCAAAGAGCCAAGAGGACTATGTCGAGTTCATGCCAAAAGTAGGGTAAGAACATGTACTGCAATAAGATGCCCTAAGAACATGTACTGCAATAAGATGCCCTAAGAACATGTACTGCAATAAGATGCCCTAAGAACATGTACTGCAATAAGATGCC
>JANTCA010086902.1:0-23867 GCA_024741275.1 Chironex yamaguchii | reverse complement strand
CATGTACTGCAATAAGATGCCCTAAGAACATGTACTGCAATAAGATGCCCTAAGAACATGTACTGCAATAAGATGCCTCAGGGTACACAAGCAGTCTTAGTTTAATGTCAATTTACATATAAGTGTTTTTGTAAAACAAGGGGGGTTCAGGATTATTTGGGAGATGTCATCAAAAGGTTTGGGATGAGATTCAGGATTTGCCAGGTAGGCTTGGTACGGGTAATGTCATGTAGGGTGAGAGGGATGCATCTTATGACCGACGGGACGCCGTGTAGAGGGAACAGGATGCCGTCTAGGGCGATATTTATGCCGTGCAGATTGACAGAGTGCCATCTAGCGTGGGAGGGATGCCACTTAGAGCTGTAGAGAGACTGTCTGGGGTGGAAATGATATTTAAGTTATAGGAGATGTCATATGGGGCGGGGCTTTAGAGATGGTTCATGTGGCTGGGGAAATGTATAATGCTGCAAGGTTGCTGTCTAAAGTAGCGATGCCACTGGTGGGGAAGTGATGCCGCCAAGAAAAATGTGGAAATTAGGATTCCCATTTTAGACTTCCGGATTCCCATTTTTAAACTTCTGGATTCCCATTTTGAACTTCCGAATTCTCATTTTAAACTTTCTGATTCCCATTTTTAATTTCTGGATTCCCATTTTAAACTTTCGGATCCCCATTTTAGAACGATGTATTGACATAAAAGACGCTACGAGGAAATAGAACATCAAAAGCATACATTTATTTATTCTTAGGTTTGGTAACTTACGAAACACTGATACGGGAAAAGCAATTAAACGCCTTTTTGTAAAAGGAATCCTATATGTTCATTGTGCTTGTCTGAGCAAGCACTGCTGCAGGAATTGAAATGACGAACGGTGATCGGTGAAAACCGGTAGGAATTTAAGAAAAAAACCGATATGGAAAATGTGAAATTTTTTTAAAACGCTGGTGAAAGTTGTTACTAAATTTAGAAGTAAAACTGGTCAGAATCAGCAATTCTGTGGCATATTAGTGAAACTCTTGGGTACCTTAAGTTTGCTCTTGCAAACTCGTCTATTTTGGGTCTTGAACTTTGACAAAAGTCACCGCTGATAAAAAATTGCTTATCTCGACCCTGTTTCGTCACACAAACAGAACAGGACAGGAGAGGAAAGTTGTCGGCGACAACGTATTAATTACAATGATCCTGATATGGTCATCGTGTTCTATCTTGTTACACATGTGTGGCGGGACTTGTTGCAAAAATAGTGTAAGATTTTCGGCAATGGTGAATTGAACCAGGGTCTACAGGCAACAAGTCAGTTCCCTGGATGACCTGAATGGCCCTGCGACCTTTGACCGAGTCCGTAAGAGGAAATCATTATTGAAGTGGTGAAAATTAAGAGCTGCGTAGCAATACCTACCAATACTGGCCTTTGGATGTATTCCATGCTGCCGCACCGGTTTTCTTTATTTGCATGTAATTCATTTTCCACGAAAGTGGCGTTTGACTGTATCAGGTGGGGATCAACCGCATTTCAGGCCGATTTGCACTATTAAGTTGTAAGCTTCTCATTGCGAGGCCTGTTCTTACTTTGATCCCCTGGAACTGCTGTGTCCAACAGTGTGGAATAAGATGGCGTTGAAGTCTTATCCTCATAGAATTCAGATGGCATCTCTGTAAATCCAAGGTGAAAGTCTACTTGTGTGGGTTCCATTCCTTGCAAGCGTAATGCTTGTCGGTACCAATTTTGGATCGATCACGCCATTTGGGTATTTTCTTGGGAATTATTGGTGTTTCAATTCCCTTTCTTTTAAATAAGGGAGTCCATGATCTACGTATTGAAATGGCAAAATTAACTAGGCTTGGCCATAAATACATTTCTTCATGGCTATGCCCTTTAACCAGTCCCAGTTTCCCGTTCTGCTTTCCAAACTTTTCTATCGCATATTGAGGTCGAAAATTCGTGGATGAATCGTTTTCATCTCCACAATAGGGGTAAAAATACAACTGCGGTATTCCAAATATTTCTTCATTTGTAGTTTAGCCAAACAAAGCTCTGATCTTTGCGATCGTCAGCGTTATGATGAATTGATGTTTTGACGTAAGTCTTACTCTTTCCTACTATGTTATGTTACAGCTGTAATGCTGATGTTGGAAAACGTGGCGGCAAACAAAGTATCTCCCTTGGGGACGGATGTTTACATAAGGGAGTCGTGGTGCACGAAATAGGACATATTATTGGCTTTTGGCATGAACAAAATCGACCAGACAGGGACCAGTACGTTGAAATTTTTACAGACAATATTTTAGAGGGTATGTTGTTTGGTTTGTTTTCTACCTTTATCGTCTTAATCATCGATAGTTAGACAAGACTACCAGTTGCAAAAAAAATTAAAGTTTGATGAATTTTTAAGAAGGAATTATTTTCTTTTCCTATTGAATTTGCTTTTTTGGATGCCTTTTCAATATTTTGGGTCTCCACGCATGGCGTATCATTATCGTGAATATGACCTGTACGATGCCTGCTCTAGCGTATTATGCCGCACGCTACCATACGCGGCTTGTTTGAGTTAATAAATCTAACTTTTCTCTCTGCCTAACCTGTGCTTATTTTTTACCCACCTTGCCCTTCTACACACTTTACAGTGTCCTTTTCACTGCTACACTTTGCCCTTTGCTCTCCTTTTCTTTGACCTTTTGCCACATTCGTTCCTCAGCTTCATCCTACATTTCGCCCAACTTCATCATGTACTTCTCCCTGCTTTATTTTACCCTTTGCTCTGCTTCACCTTGTCTTTTTCCTGTTCTTTATCTTTCTTTTTTGCTAACTCCTTATCCCCATGTCCTTAGCCCTGACCTTTACCCTGCTCCTTCTTGACCTTTGCCCTGCTTCACGCGCCCTTTACCGTTTTTGACCGTGCACTTTACTCTTCTTGACCATGCCTTTTGCACTGCTCTTCGATGCCCTTTGCCCTGCTTCACATTTCACCTTTTGCCTCGTTGACTTTGCCCTTACTCTTTTATTTACGTTGCCCTGGCGTTCCTTAGCTCCACTGTACTATAGCTATATGTATCGCATCTGCGCCCCTCCATACCTAGACAGAAAAGACTGGATTAAAAATATGGGACAGTTTATGCATAACTGTCTCTTTTGCAACTTTATTTGTAGGTTACAAAGAGGCATTTGCAATTTTCAGTCGCTATCGTATTGATTCATTGGGTGTGGATTACGACTATCATTCCATTATGCATTATGGAAATAAAGCATTTTCCAAGAATGGTCTAGTAACAATAAAGGCAAAGAAAAAAGGCATTTATACACTTGGAAATTCGGAGCTGAGCCCTTTGGATATCAAGCAAGCTAATTTATTGTACAAATGTGACAGTAGGTCCAGCGTTTTCATTTCTTTGTCAGCTACTTTAGGACTATACCTTGAGCGAAACTTTACATCTACGTTCTCTAGTCTTTCTGCTAACGCTTGAATACCTGTAGTACTTCTCCATTGCTAGGTTACATGTTTTATCGTCTGACGCACGTGTTTGTGAAGTATTATTTGTACCAACAGGTATACTTTTAATAGTGTCTTGTTTCTATTGAAGTGTAGACTATGTAGTATGATAATTATGAGCAGACATCAGATGTCTTAACAGATCTCTTGTCTCGTCACAATTGCCTTACATTCTTGCTCCCAACCTACGAGACTTTTGTTTGCCTGTTCGTTTGCTTGTTTGTTGGTTGGTTTTGTATATTTAACTCTGCGAACCCACAATTGCCTTACATTCCTGCTCCCAACCTACGTTACCTTTGTTTGTTTGTTTGCTTCTGTTTGTTTCTTTGTTGGTTTGTATTGTATAGTTAACTCTGTTAACCCACAATTGCCTTACATTCTTGCTCCCAACCTACGTAACCTTTGTTTGCTTTTGTTTGTTTGCTTTTGTTTGTTTGTTTGTTGGTTGGTTGGTTTGTTTTGTATATTTAACTATGCGAACCCACAATTGCCTTCAATTCCTGCTCCCAACCTACGTAACCTTTGTTTGCTTTTGTTTGTTTGCTTTTGTTTGTTTGTTTGTTTGTTGGTTGGTTGGCTTGTTTTGTATATTTAACTCTGCGAACCCACAATTGCCCTCCATTCCTGCTCCCAACCTACGTAACCTTTGTTTGCTTGTTCGTTCGCTTTTGTTTGTTTATTTGTTGGTTGGTTTTGTACACTTAAAGTTGGGAACGCACAGCTGCTCGACAAAGTTGCTAGAAACTTACTTAATATTTATTTGTTTGTTGGTGAGTTTTTGTTTGTCTGTTATTGGCTGGTTGTTTTTTCTTTATTTATAGTGATGTCTTTGTTTACACTTAGGAGGTCATGTTTATGCCTGATTTATGTCTCAAGTTTAAGGCATTACTGTTTTGATGAACTGTGTGTTTATTTTTCGTTTGTTTACTTTACTGTCATTTTCTAGAAATCAACCGAGGATGGACCAGTTGGTCACATTGGACAAACTGTGACAAATCATGTGGGGGCGGAGAGCAGGAACGAATGCGCGTGTGCACAAGTCTAGTCGCTGGAAAACCACAGTGCCCTGGGGCGAGTGTACAGAAGCGAGTATGCAATAGTCAGGCCTGCCCAGGTAAATGCTTATCGACTAAGAGGCGTTTGAATTAACGTACGCCGGAGATTATGTGTGTGGTTCTTTGGAATTATGAGAGAGCACTCCCTAACGCGTGCCATAGCACATCCTCATTCGCTGCGCTGTCTACAGCCTTTATATTATTTTTCTTTTTCTGATTGCTGAATCATGGATGACTGTTCCTAGAAGCAGTGACCCGTCTGTCATTCCCAAACCGATATGAGGAAATCATTGGTCGAAAGGGTCGACATCGGTTGACAGTTTTCTCGCTGATGAGCTATAAAGAGAACAGTTAGGGTCGAAAATACTTTCCATGTAATGTGTATTTGTGTGCTTGCATGCGTGTGTGTAGTTCCATCTGGACAAGAGTATAGAACAACCTTTTAGAAATTTGGGAAAGTTTCGTTTATTTCATCTGTTGGTTATTTAATAAGCATTTTTCTTTTCATCTGAATTTGTACTGTTTCCATTTTAGGCTAATTATTCTGTTTTTAAAACAATGCTATCGTTCACGAGGGTCATGCCAAAATTATTTTGACATTTCCTGTTATGGCCGGAAATGAGGACCTATTGATATATTGTTTACCCTTTTTGAACCGATTTAAGAAATTTGAGTCACTGGTTAATTCCAATGTGGTGTCCTTGTGTTTAACTAACAGTATGAATCAATCTATGTACAAGAAGCTCAAATATGCACGTGAGTGCAAATTGTACAGAGAAGTGCCAAGTAGTATGTACAAGTAAACAGGCTTTAAAAGTGACAAAAAGTTTAAAAACCTCATTCGGGAATTAAGAAAAAGTGACCTTTTATCCTTTTTACGTAACTGGTACAGTGCTTCCTCGATTATCCGGTCCTCGATTATCTGGTCCTCGGTTATCCGGTCCTGGATTAACCGGTAGCCTCAAATCTTAGAAAAGATTATTATTATCCGCACTTTTATTCGATTAACCGGCCCTAATCAAGTTTCTGTTTTCTGTACGGCGATCTGTGATATTTGTTTCTGCTTTGTTTTTACAATTGTTGAACTTTGCCGATACAATTCTCATCTCCAAATATTCTGGCGATACATTTCACTTGCAAAACGTTCTGAAATACATTAACGGCAAAGAACTGATCAATTTTATTATCCGGTCATTTTCGATTTTCCGGTCCGGTTATCAGAAATTGGTGCGCATCACGGATAATCGAGAACGTCACTGTAATTGTTTTTATCTTGTGTTATTCAAACGGCGGCTCTATTTTGTGCGCGAGAAACATTCCAATTCTTAATTACTTTAACGTTGTTGCTATTATCTCTTGGCTTTTATCCTCCAGAATGGCCAAAATTCCCTCGTGATTTCAGCTTCCTAAGCTATGGTAGTCTTAACGATGCAAAATGCGTTCTTATTTATGAGCGTGCTAATTATCAGGAGTGGAACCACTACTTCTTCTGCTCAGAAGGAGAGCGAGATGTTGAAATGCGCTGGTCTGATCAAGGGACTATTCGTGGAATGAAATGCACTCGAATTTACGAACCGAGGGAGCCAGCGAGTCACAGATGGTTTGATAATTACCTCTGTGTGCCAAAAGATGCCCCTTATAACTTCAGGTAAGTTGGTGAAATCCTCTCTGTGAAGTCTCCATTTATACGGAACCGATGTCAGATGAAATTTGTGGAAAATCATGTTTTGGACTCGAGTTTACACGAAACCGCAGTAAATAATGTTTGGTGTGAAGTGAAATAAGTTTACTCTCTTTCTTATAGTTGTACTTTTTTTATTTCACATCGGTTTCGCAAAAATTTGTGAAATATATAGTGTTTTATATTTTATTTTAAAGTCGACACGAAAGGCTGTACACCTAACTAGGCACGGAAATGTTACATTAACAACCCCACTTGCGGAACTAAAGAGCAGATTATTAAGATCGTTCACGCCCTATGGCATACATTCCAAGTGCTTACAGATGTCTTTATAGAATACTGGAGAAGGAATTATTTGCGTAGCTCATGAGTATGTCTCAAGGTTAATCGAAACAAGGAGAAGAGAAAGAAGAGGAAAAGAACCAAGAGAAGATAAACGAATGGAAGAAAAACAAGAGGAAGATAAATGAGAGGAAGAGATACAAGAGAAAGAGAGACGAGAGGAAGAAAAATAAGGAGTAGAAATGAAATTAAGAGAAACAAGCGGAAGAGAAACAAAATTAAGAGAAAGAGTGTGAAGACAAACAAGATTAAGAGAAACAAGAGAAAGATAAATGAGAGGAAGAGATACAAGAGGAAGATAAATGAGAGGAAGAGATACAAGAGGAAGAGAAACGAGAGGAAGAGAAACGAAATCAAGCGAATGAACGAGAAGAGAAACAAGAGGAAAATAAACGACATGAAGAAGCACAAGAGGAAAATAAATGAGAGGAAGAGAAACGAGAGGAAGTGAAACAAGAGAAAGGGTAACAAGAGGAAGATAGACAAGAAGAGAAACAAGAAAAGAAACAAGAAGAAGACAAACAAGAAGAAGACAAACAAGAAGAGAAACAGGAGGAAGACAAACAAAATCAAGAGAACCAAGAGGAAAAGAAACAAAAAGAAGAAACATCAGACGAAGAGTGACAAGACTAAAATAACTGGAGGAGGAAAAAGAAAAGAAGAGAAACAAGAGGAAGAAAAGCAGTAGTAGGAGCTAAAAGCTGCCATAACTTGGAAGCAGTTGGTTGGGATCCAGGCTTATTGGAATTTAAGAGAATATTAGAATGCAAACTTGAGAAAAGTGAAACCAAATATAAGTTAGTCAAAGATCTTAATATGTGAGACAATATTTCTATCTGCGAGCTAAACCAGTTTTATCTTATTTTTTCATTAGATGGTCCCATTCTGGTATTATTCCTGGCCAGAGCTGCTTGCAGTGGTACGCCAAGAATGGACTTGATGGATGGGACGACAACTTTTTATGTATTGACAAGAACGGAGCTGCAAGTATGCGCACCATTATGAATACCAGAGATACCACTGACTAGTTAGTCGTGTTATCCACTAGACCATTGTAATTTGTAGGGACAAAGATCTGAATGTTGCAACATAAAAGCGAAAAAATTTCTATCTTTTACAGGAAAACAAACATGAAAAAGTTAGCAAATATAAGTGTTTACATACCTTGCTAGTTTGGAAAGACACCACCAATCAGCTTGTATGTGGTCATGGGTTATAGTAATAGCCATCCGTGTAATGTCTGACAAATAGATTGTGATGATATAAAGTGAGATTTATGAATCCATAATTGGAAATATACCACTTACTGCAAAACAGGCATTAATTACATTCTGTTGTGACACTTTTATTGGTTTGTTGATTGACTGACTGACAAACAGATAGAAAGACAGCCAAACGGTTACATCCACTGACCAACCGACTGATTATTGAAAAGACTGATTGACTGCCTGAATGGATGTTTGATTGGGTAGATTGTTGATGGATTGTTGCATTCATTTATTGTCTGACTGACTGCCAAACAGATTGGTTTTTCACCTGATTGACTTGCCGACTAACTGGCAGACAGGCCGACTGACCGACTGGCATTCCGACTGATCGCCTAACGGATTGACTGACTAAATGATTAGTTTGTTGTTTTGATTAACACACAAACGTTTGTCAATCATTTCTTTCACGATCAAAGAGTCAATACGGAATAGTCATCTTATGTCAATCAGTATACACAATTCATAACGGAGTGGAGGGAATTTTGTACATGTTATACTTACTTCAGCCGCTGATTGTTTCAAGTTGTTTTTATTTTTTCTTATTAGCTGGGGTGGCACCTAATGTTATTCATGGCAATTGGGGTTCCTGGTCACCATGGTCAGTCTGTACCAAACAGTGTGGTGGGGGAAAAAGACGACGATTAAGGTTGTGTGATGACCCTGCTCCAAAATATGGGGGACGTCAGTGTCCAGGGAGATACTTTGAAGATAGTGTTTGCAACAAGGGTCCATGTGGTAAGTCTTTTCTTATTTTGGCTTTATAATGTCCACTAATAAGCAGTCATTTCTAATAAGGCTTGCTTGAGAGTGCGCTCGGTTTGGAAGTTTTGTTAGAACAAACTTTTCCACTGCGAAGGAAGGAAGCCGTTTCCACAAACTTTGAGGTTGTAGGCTCCGATTTTTTATCATCAAATGTCAGAAGAACAGATGAATCTGTCTTTTAGAAGAGGAAATGCTGGCCATTTCAAAAGCGTGACAAAATACTTGCCGTAGAATTCAAAAAGCATTTACCGTTATTTTCCGTACCGTAATGTTATTTTCAGTTGCAATCACGGGGCATACAATGGTAGGGAGTGGAAGAGGGATAAATAAATGGTAGCAGCGTGTTTAGATTGCAAAATTAAGTCCGTTCATGCTGAGTGTTAAGCAGGGAAGTATTCTGTACTATTTTAGAGGACTTGGGTATGACTGGGCCACTGATTTGAACCCACAACTTTCGACATGAAACGTGAGTGCTCACCCCTTTTGTTATTACTGCGGTTGGTGTATGGGTACCGCTAGCAAACGCCTCAACGCGATATGATTGTGTTGTTTGTGACAACAGTTTGAATTGGCATTTATTCTGTAACCGGGCAAGTAGTTCCTGTTTGGGGCAAAAATTTTTGATCTGTTGGCAAGCCAAGGAATACATTGCTCTTTCTATACAATGGACGTACTATAAAGCATACATTGCTACAAGATGGATAAGACCTTCCTTCACTGGGTGATCTTTAATTAAAAGATCATGCCGACACTTTAAGCTAACGCCCCACTAAGCTTACAGTTCCGTGTATCAATTAACATTTCTCGCAAGCACTATTGTTTGTATAGTGTACAAGGGATCAAAACTTGTTTTTCCAGATCAGCTGTTCCTCTGATTCTTTTGTGAGATCTTTAAGATCATGCTAATAACCCAGCATATAGCTTTCTGTTGGCCAAAACGTTATCTTTTGTCATAACTTTCCAGTCTATTTTCATCTTGTCTTCTGGAGATTTACATCAATGTAATTTGTCTTTATTATTGTAACAGAGAGGGAGGTTTGGTTAAGTGGTTTAAGTATGTTTGACCTTTTCACATCTGTTAATCTAAATTTTCAGTCAAATAGCCTTTTTTTAAAATGGTATTAAAACGGTAAACAAACTAGGCCTGTTTTCTGGAGATTCTTTGGCACTATTACCTGTACCGAGTCGGCGTGGTATAGTGGATAAGTCGACGCTCTTGCAAACCAGAGGTTGCGAGTTCGAACCCGCGTCACCACAAACAAAGTACCATTGGTGAGAGAGGGTAACGAGAGCCCACTCTCATGAAGAGCTCACTTGCTAGTAAAGTCCCTAATCCTGGCATGGGAATCAGCTACGCTCAGTAATGAATAGGCCCAAAAGAGAATTATCCGTACAACACGGGTGTATAATCTACTTGACAAGCACAAGCCTTTATCTTCATATCTCGTGACTGCATTTTGCATGGTTTGCACTACATAACTTCTTAGTGTAAGATTCCTGTGACAGCTCGTTAACTGTTTACGAAGGCCCACGCACTTTAGCGAGTGACTTAGAGAAACTAGAGTGCCTACATAATATGACGTCACTATGTCACCAACAAAAACTAGGGTGCAATATAATGGAGAAAGTTGACAGCTTCTCTGTATACTTACAGTACGGTTTTGTTAAATATGTGTAAGATTTAGGTTGGCATTCGTCTGGTTCTTAAATTATTATCAATGAAGATATGATATCCTGCCTTAGCCCTCAAAAACTGCACGTATTCCTCTGTAGTATATCATTAATTTGGTTTCGATTTGAGCACAGTTCTGTTCAGTGCGCCGTAGTCCGAGCTGGACGATGGACATCTCTTTTGATGGCTGCTCTGTGATCAGTTATCATGGATCCTCTCCATTCCCTGATGTTATCAAGTCACTCTGTTTTACTCCCGTTCTCTTGTGCCTTTTACTCGACTTCTATCATCGCCAGGACCAAGCTCTTCCTTCTTGTCTTCCAGTGTCCATACTTTTGAATCTTGACCACGGTAGTTAATCGTAAATAAAGACGGTTAAAGGGAGAATAAGTACAGTTTCAGAGGAACAGTATTAATGGTAACTAAGGGGTAATGTAACACTGGTTACTAGACATCCAAAGACGTTTTGTGGAAAGATAAGTACCTGGTAACAAAGGTATCAAGGAAAACGAAGAAAGAGAAAAAAATGAATGAACAAATCAAAAGAAATTAAAAAGAAATTAATAATGTTAAGTTAATTAATTAATAATTAACTTGCAAATTATGTCTTTTTTAATGACATGTTTTTTTCATTTTTTTTCTTCCTTACAGCCAAGGATTGCGGTGGTGAGTTAAATGGTGATAGGGGAGAATTCAACTCCCCTAATTATCCACAAAACTATCCCAGTGATTCAAATTGCACGTGGACTATAACCAGTGCCAGCAAGAAAAGGATAATACTATATTTAAAAAGCTTCGATTTTGAAAGTAAGTCATACTATTAGGGCCCTTTTTTCACGTCTTCTTCTGTTACGTGTCGGGGGCGCCAGTAGGGAAAAGGTGGGGGACAGGAACTCAGGGGTCCGGAAAATATTTCTACGACTATGCCCTAATGGGAATGCTCTTTTTTCGTGTCCCTCCTCTCTTTAAAAAAAGATCATTTTAGTTTTAAGAATGGTGGGGCCATTAATATGTCCATGCCTTGGTACAGGAATTTTTAAGTTCGAAGCCCCAATGTTTCATAAAACAATACAAATTAATATGCGTAAAATATGTCAATACGAACACTTATCCTTAACCTAGCATAAAGAACTGTTCAAGAGCGTTCTCGTAGCATTTTTACATTTTGAAACATAGCATTAATCTACGTTCACTAGCATTGCCCTCCTTGATATTTGAAGTCTAGATTTTGTCATTAATTTTGCACGGATCTCCAGGACCGTCTCCCGAAAAAATTGGGTGGAAAAGTATCCCCACAATCATTCCCTCCTGGGTAGCTCCACCACTGATGTTGCTTGATGAGAATAGAATTTGTTTTAAAAAGTGAAAGCATGCACACATAACATGCGTTTATGTTTCGTTCATTCACTTACACATATTATTTAGCTGTATAATAATTCGTTTGTACAGTCACTTATTTATGTTCCCTTAATCCAACATAGTTCTCGCTACGCCAAATCAGTGATAATTTATGTTAAAATATTCATAAATTTAACCACGTATTCATTCCAGATGTTTTTCCTGGGCATGCGTCCTGCAAGTTTGATTATTTGACGGTAAAAGAGAAAGGGCCAAAAGGAAAACACCTTGGTACATTCTGTGGCAGCAGTATTCCGAAACCTATTGCCGCAACGGGAAATAAAATTTGGATTAACATGGTGACGGACAAATCCGATAACAGAGCAGGGTTCAGAGCAACATGGGAAACAGTTGACTTCAAGCCTAAGGGTATGCCTTATTTGAATTTTTACCTGCACACAGCTGATACCACTATGAGTGCAAAATACTTCTTGCGTAGTGCGTAGTGTTAGCTCTCTACCTTACTTGTTTTTCCTTGACGCCGATGTTACTTTGGGGACATTCATGACAGTACTGCCGGGGACGCGGCAAGAAGTCCTCTCCATCAGTTGCTTTGAAGCAGGAATCTTGGATTCACGAGTATGACGATATTGCCATTTACTTACTGTAAATATTATACCGACAACACAAAATACCTTAGTTGTTTTGAATTTTTGGTATGTAAGCTATATGCCCCAAAGGTTGGGTGCCAGACTAAAACAGCACTTTCGTCTTGTATTCACTAGGCAACGGTATGTTCAAGAGGACAGCAAACTCGCACTTGCAACAAAAAACTTCAACAATTGTACGAGTCTATCATAGATCAACACTTCATGGAAAATGCCAAGTGTACTTAACTCAACAAAGTTGACAGTTCTGTAGTGTTCGGCTAGGCTGTCTTTCTATGTAATTATTTTTAAATCTGCCCCCGTTAAAAGCAGGAAAGCAGTGCTTTGTGCATAGAAAGAGTTTATCATCTCACGCGGGCTTTTTAAATAGCAGCAACAATTTCCCGCGATTTTTTTGGACGCTTTTTGCCTCGCTTTTTTGCTTCGCTTTTGCTCCGCTCTTTTGCTCCGCTCTTTTGCTTCGCTTTTTTTGCTTCACTTTTTTTCTGCGCTCTTTCCCTGCGCTTCTTGTTTGAGAGTGTCTTCAGATTGGCTGGGTTGGATTCGCATGTCGATCATGAATTTTGCAGTTTATTTCTCCCTTACTCGTACACGTAAGAATGTAAGGCAAAAAGAGCATTTCATTATGTTGCTCAATGTGCCTTTGATATGTGATACTTTAAACTGTCAAACTTGAGTTACGTTGCACAATGATAAGTATGTTTGGTAGACTTGATCAGCATCAGCATTTCTGCTGAAATATGTCAGATGTCTTAAGGGTTAGGTGAATAATTTCAGTTCTTTGTAAGGTAAAAGTCCAAGCAAATTATCTTCAAAGTTTTATCTGTTTAGGCAACATTATTGATCTTTCATATCAGCGTATATTTACGATGCTTCAATCAGTAGTAATTCCTTGGCACACCATCATTTTTATGCGAAAGTGTCGACATAGTCGGTAAATGCTACATCACACGCACTGACTGTCACTCATAGTCGTAACCGCAGAAGGCTGTTCTTATGAAATGCGGTGTGTAAATTCAGAAGTTCACTTGTTTCGAAAGCAGTTAATTATATTTTTTAAATTGAAGGTAAACATTTTGTTGAAGAATATATTGTCCTTTGGTGTTCCTGTGATCTGAATTCTCGCCTTGCATTCTTTCAGGTTGTGGTGGAAGTTTCCGGGGCGTTCAAGGGCAGTTGGTATCCCCAAATTACCCCTTGAATTACCTAAATCAGAAAACATGCATCTGGAAGATTGAAGTACCTTATGGCAAAGTAATGGCAATAAAATTCGAGGACATGTCCATTGAGCATCAAGTTTTTTGCAAGTATGATTACATCGAAATTCGGGACGGATGGTATAGGAATCCCCCTCAACTGGGAAGGTACTGTGGAGACAAGCCACCCAAAGGTACGTTACCATGTATCCTTGTTAGATATATTTGCTCGGAAGGCGTACGTTACCGAATGCGAGGGGACAAAATGGAGAAAAACGGCAGTGAATCCAAAAAGTTAAAATATCGGAAGTTGCAACATTGAATTTCAACCTTACTGATCGACTGATGGTCGAACCGAACAAGCGACGAACCAAATTGTTGATTAATTACTTCCTTGTTCCGACTTATTAGTTCATTTACTAACCTACTGATTGGCTAGATAATTGATTGATTGCTTGATTCATTTGTTTAATTGCATGTCTTTATTTATCGATCGGTACATTTATTAAATAAGTGAGTGAGTGATTGATTGATTGACCAATTGACTGACCCACCGACCAACGGGTCGACAAAACGACCGACTTACTCGCGTAATGACTAGCTGAATAACTGACTGACCGACCGACTGAATGAATGATTGGCCTGTTTAATATTATGTGTTGATGTATTTATTTGCATACTGATTGACTGATTGATTTGATGAATGATTTATCGATTGATTGATCGATCGATTTATTGAATGAATGAATGACTGAATGAATGATTGGTCGATTGATTCTTGTTGTACCACTGTGTAATATTTTGGGAGTTCAAACTTCAATATTAAGGTCAGAACAAGTATTACAGTTATTGTTTTTTATTCTGTTTTTCGGTTTTCTTTAGTCTGTTAAAACTAACTTACGTCTAAGGTTTCTAGTATACATTTTCCGCGTCTTAAAAATAGAAATCCTTGTTATTTGTACATGCGTTTTTACATCGTTGCTTGTTTACTTCATAGTTGATTTAGGACGAAGCAATTATCGAAAATATGTAGTGTGGTAAACTTTAGCGAGTCTAATTTAATAGAAAAGGCCATTTGCATTCATTGCTATTTACATGATAGGAATTCTTCATCACTTTTTTGGACTTGTCACGTGCGTTATGGTTTCAAGGTGATGCCATGTTAAGATGTTGGCTATCGTCGTTTTTATCTCTCGATAAATACCCCAGTCTACAGCACATATGTGATAACGTCATACAAGTTTACTGTCGAATTTCTGGATTTCGTCGACATATTTTGAAAGTGTGTAGTCTTATAACGTCAAATGTAAAATTTTACAAAAATCAAACATTGTCAGTGATATGGCAAATTCATAGTTCGTTCATTCCTCATCGACATACTGTTTGTAAAGTCGTCTTCATGATTTAATGAACTAAGCCAGTCATATACTTGTTATGTAGGAAATTTTAAATCTACCTGTTGCCATATCTCATGCAATTTTCTTGAGATTTGAAAGAAATTTGGGAATATTCGGTTTTTTCACTGCTGTTAAAATAATGACTGGGTAAACCAATAGCGCTTATTCTATAGCCATTGGACAGGCGTATCGGTAATAAACTCATATCACTTGAACAATCTTTTTGTGGTACAAAACTTGAAAATCGCCTTGTAAATTTGCGGCATTGCGCTAAAAACACACTTAAGAGCTTTTTTCGTCTGAAACTCTTCAGAGTATGAATTGTCAGGAAGGAAAGTATAGATATCAAAGCGAAAATTACTGCCAAAATATGCGATTGTGCCGAAGGCAAACATTCACTAGAAAATCAGAATACACCAAAATGTATAAGGACGAGAATTTTCGGATATTTGGCACAGCTAGATCGTCCTTTCATCTAAGTGTATTGCAGTCTGTCTACATTAAAACAAGAAAACCAGTACTCTATAGGCAGAATGAGTTCGTTTTTTCACTTGGACTCTTCCAATAATGCTTTGTTTCTTCACTTTCTCTTTCTTTAGTTCTTGTTTATGATTGGCTCGTCTTGATACATGTTTCGTATAAATAGGTTGCCATATACATATACTTTCCTTTCTGACGTTTCATACTTTGAAGAGTGTCATATGCAAAAAGCTTTTAAGTATGTTTTCAGCGCAATG
The DNA here is from genome assembly GCA_024741275.1 of Chironex yamaguchii. Classification (NCBI taxonomy): domain Eukaryota; kingdom Metazoa; phylum Cnidaria; class Cubozoa; order Chirodropida; family Chirodropidae; genus Chironex; species Chironex yamaguchii. Next base: position 8,262 of record JANTCA010086902.1, on the reverse strand, counting down.
TCGCAAAATTTCAAGGTGGCGAAATTCATATTATGGGCTGCCATCTCACCCTGTGAGATGGTACTTTTTGTATGAAATGCCACTTGATGGTGTCGAAATAAATCTCTTTTTCACATATATCTTTTCTTAACTTGTTTCTCTTCTTTGACAGGCTTATTAACTACGACTGGAAACAAAGTGCTGTTTAAATTTGTGTCGGACAGAACAACATCAAAACGAGGATTTAAACTGAAATGGAGGGCAATTGCCCCGTTGAAACAAATCAAGCACAATCCTACTACGAAAGCAAGTAAGTTATAAGATTACAAATGCTGGTAGAGTAGGGGGCGGGCACGGGGACGGCACTCTTGTTCAAATATTATGTGTTTTAAGGTAGAAAACTCACGATACAGCTTGAGACTGGACCTGTGACTCAAAATATTCTCCCTCCCAAGTCACGGCTGGTCATCCGCCATGCAAGTCTAGGTTCCTACTGTAGACTAAGTGCATGAGTATGGATAAAGATTCTGTTTTTGCATTACCTACCCCTAGCTGCGTACGAGGCAGTCACCTTCCATCCTATTGCCTACCCTCCGTTTACTTTTCGTTTTTCAGCCAAGCAATCCCTAACACACCCAATGCTTCCGTTTTTATGTGTAGCTGCGGTTGACCTTTCTTCTAGATCCTTACCTTTTCTGTATCTTTCTTCGCTGTGCCTAATTACAAACTTACTGTCTTCCCTTTTCTTACGGTCCTGGCACATTTCTCGTCGATGCTTTATGACCATATTTTGTTCAACTTTTTGTCGACGTCCTCTATTCTAACTTCCGGGTCTGCCTATCTGCCCTCCACCTTTTTCAGGTATACTTGGCGAATAGTGAATACATACATAGAAAATCAAAAACCGGTTTATCAACAGTTTTATCTTTTTTGTCGGCTCTCCTCTTCACTTCTACATCCATAATTCTAAATAGTATTGGGTTTGACGTTCAAAACTGCTCCTTCTCTCCCAAAGATATGCTTCGAGTCGTAAGCGTTGTATAGGCTACGTTTCGTGATATCGCCTTATGGTCAGGCTCTAGAAAGAGAAGAATCTCTCGTAATGTAGCTTGGAAAAAGCTTACGGGTAAGGATACGATAAAATTCTTCACTCGTTAGTGGATCTCCTGTTGAGGTAAGTTTCACATAGTCAGTCGTACATTGTGGCAGAGAGAGGTCAAAGTGGTAACACTCTAAATCATTCTAAATCCTAAATCACCAATGTCAGTTACTACGTGATTACCTATTAAATGAATGCTCATACTCTTTTTCAACTAGCAAAGTATTCATTTATGATAAGAAACTGGTTTACATAGGAGAATTTCTTCCTCAACTTTCAAATTTTCCCTTTTTGTTTAGAATGCCCAGAAAATTGGAAATATTTTGAAAACACGATTGACGGTGCTCGCTGTTATGTCATTAAAGATAATTATTTTAGTTGGTATGGAGCAAGAGACGACTGTTTGGCCAATCAAGCTGATCTGGTGAGTGTAACAACAAAATCCGAGCAGGACTTCGTGACGAAGGAACTGTTACAGGGAGATTTCATGTGGCTTGGCTTTACAGACAGAGAAAACGAGGGACGATGGGCATGGAGTGACAAGTAAGGATTGTTTATATTTACATTATTAACCACTGCTTTTACTTCAGACAGGACACGAATCTACTGACGTCAATTGAGGAACTTCATCTGTGTCTTACCATTTGGCTATGCTGTTTACATCCGATGAGTGCTTTGAGACAGAGCCATTGGCTCAACACCCTCGGAAGCTGAAGATTTCAGAAATTGATGAATATTTGGGAAGATTAATTTCCGAAATCCAAGGAAAGGTTGCGGGAAGCAGTTCGTCACTCCGAGTAACTTATGGATCTCGCAGACGTCTATGGATCGAGACATGCACGGTCATGCTTTCGCATTTTTAAAGAAAATGTCTCGATCTTGTTTGCTTTTAACTGCCAGACTTATCATTATAATTCTTTATGGCCGTGGAGCAGAAGGGTCCGCTGTAGCCTTTCCCCGAATGATCTGCCATTTAAAATTGTTAAGCTAGGTTTAAGGGGGTTTACCTAGGCACCCCATTCATCCTCCCTTCCCGTTTTGTGCTTCTTCTTAAATTTCGAGCTCAACATACATAACGGCAAAAATTCAATGTCAAAGCTTTGCGAGCATGTGGACTACAACACATAGAATATAAAATGCCAAATAACCTGAATTGTATAATTAAAAAATGCATCAACTCAGTTTGAATGCATTTTAATTTGAGTGTGGCATGATTGTAATTTGCTGTCGACCGGTACTGAGTGCTCGTGCCTGTCTTACACGGACAAGTGACAAAGCGGACTGCAAATATGTGAGTTATCAAGCGAAAAAGCCCCTGTGGCCTCCAAGACTACGAGAGAAATTGTACTAGTAAAATAGTCCGAGTTTAGTTCTAGGTTCGAATCCGCGTCAAGATCTGTTATTGAAAGTGCAAGGAGAGTCAATTATATATTAAGGTGTACGAAATTACGACATATGGACATATGAAGGAGCAGGATTTAGCTTAGCCAGACTATTCAGTGTAAGAGGAATAAAAGTATGTGTAATGAGTAGTACTGGCAAGATTGGTTTACATTTGAGAGCCCAATGCTTGCGATATCAAACTGGCCTGCGATATTTTCCCGGTAACGAAGTAGACAAAGAGTTGCGATAGAAAGTCTTATCGCAAACTCATCAGCATGCATCACGACCCTTATGTCGTCAAATAGCTGTCAGCCGTCGTTTGTCCCTGTATAACTCATTTGTGCTTATTTCCTATTTTATATTAGTTCAACTGTACCTACTTTCACAAACTGGGATGGCGGGGATCCTAATGATGGTGGGTATTTGAAAAACGAAGATTGTGCACTAATGAAGCCAGATGGCAAATGGAATGATTATCCATGTGATGACAGATTCCGTTACATATGTAAACGAAAACCGCGTAAGTTTCTAGTTTGTTTGTTTGTTTTTTTGGTCCTTATGATGGCTTTTGTTTGCAGCTCTGTTCGCTATTTAAACTACAATTTTAACGTGTTTTTCACTGGCTATGATTCTTGATTTTGTGTTTCATTGTTCTTTGTGACGTGTATTTACTTATCCTTCCTCTTTATTTTTTTTTCTCGTATTGTTTACTTTTATTATGCCCATTGTTTGTTTGTCTGTTGGTTTGACTTCTGTTTTGTGCTAGCAGTTGTTTTCCTTATTTTGTTATCAAACTCTCAAGTTCCGTTGTTTGTTTAGTGGTTTACTTTGTTTGTTTATGTTTCTTCTGCCTCTTCAAAAATTCTTTTCGAGGTTAACAAATTGCCTCGCTTTCGCGAGGGAATGAAGAGTATCAGGAGTTTTGTTCGTGTTTATTTTTGCCCATTTACATTCAGCGAATTTTCAGCCTACAAGGCCTCCACAATGATCATTGATTTTCCAAGTTGGTTTGGTTTTTGTAGCATCCTCTTTACCGAGCAACTTATTCCCATATTTGGACTAAGCAATGTATTAGATAGTTGGCTCTTGTTTAGAGAGGGCTCCTTTAGACTGTCTCAAAGTGCTCGACGCCAGGGCTCAAGTTGCGCAAAAGCCGTAATAAAACCGTCAAGATTTCTAAATTATTATCGCAAATGAGGTCCGTGATTTATCGTTGATTTTCAGCTTTTCTATCTTGCGAGTTTTTTTGCAGTCTGAATACGCTTTATGACCAAAATAACACAAAAATAGCATGCACTCGCTATACCTTCTTACCATGGTTCACCACAAGTAAGAAATATCGAACTAAAAGCATTCAGACATCGCAAACCGTTGTCATACCAAGGGCATCAGGTGGGTTTTCAGGTCCTCTAAATCTTTAATTTAACTGTATTTATAGGCGACATAGTAACTGGGTTTTCCCCACGAGGATTTCATCACTAGTTAGGGTTTTATAAAGATATCATTACCAATCATTTCAAAGTGATCCAGAATCCAGGATTTGTTTCGGATTATCAATAAGAAAGAATCGGCTCTAACTAAGCGGTGTACCAACTTACTGTAGAAATGTTAGAACGATACATTTACAACGTCCTGAAGTATTTTGCCAACAAACAAACAAACAAACAGAAAGGCAAACAGCTCACGGCCTAGTAAAATTCCCTAACCCTGGAATGGGAATCAACTACAATCAGTACGGAGTATGCTAAAAAACCCACAACAGACCCCGATGAAACCATAACCCCCTTGACGGACTAAATTAATGACTTGACGAACTACGAGATAAGGGGGGTTTGAATTTGATACCACTAACGTGCAAGATTGTCTTCTGATAATATCACACTTTCTTCTCACGTTGTTATCGCTGCTTATAGGCATGCGCAATAATATTTCTTTGTATTTTCTTACTGTAGTGGAACCCTGGAATGTTCGCATCAGTAACAAAAGCAGAGGATAAATTCACCTTGACATCTGCTACTGGAGTCCTCACAACAGTTCAGCAGGCATGCGCAAAGAATAGTTATGTTTTCTTTGTTCCAATCCCATACTGGTGTCCTCGTGTAATCTCACTAGAGTCCAGTCCCAATTCAATGTTATAGGAGTGAATGAAGAATGCTCGCTAACAATTCTCCCTTTTTAAAAAGTGCTATTATTTAAGAGACAATAGATGGTGTGACCTTAAAGTGGGTTCACTGGATTTTAAGGACTTAAGATGCCCAAAGCTATTTTATACACATGCAGTATTGTTAATAGGACAGAGAGGGGATTATGTCATAACATCATAGGGCTCCGAGACAGCGTATTGTATCCAGTTTTGATACGTAAGTTGGCTTTATTTACTGAGTCACGGGCACTGTCATTAATCATAATTCCGATTTGGGGTTAAGTGGGAGTAGATTTAAGGTAACAGTTAATCATAGTGATAGCAGGGAATGGTCATGTCGAACCTGTTTTAGATCTGAGTAAATTATTCATTTTCTTTTCCACTGAACTCATACCTTTGTGTAAGCATACTTAAGGCCTTCAGTGAGATCTGTTGTCATGTAGATTGGTAAACACGGACTCCTTGCGGTGTAACCAGACGATCGATTCAATTGATCACGGTTTATTGCCCATGAGTCTAGAATAAGTCAAGCAGTTGTGGAAAACAAGGGATTTAGGGTGAGGTTCCCCATGGTAAATTCTCGATTTTCTATCAAGTACAATATCGAAAACATCTTGACGATCCAATTTCCAGTTCCTTCCAAAGGGTATGATATCTTGTGTTAAAAAGATGAGCAGTGCGCTTTTGCAAACATGAGGTTCAAGCGGTAAATGTTGATGTGTCTAAGCCTTTGTGTTTTCGCATAATGCTTCGTTATAGTCCATTAGGGCCCACCTTACGATAAGGGTTACCATCGTCTGGTGAAGCGCCTACTGCTATTTCTATTGACCACATAGGAGAGATCTATTCAGTTCTAACGCTTTGTATCAGAGCGGGCAAGTAAGGCTATTGAGAGGTGATCAGACCTTGCCGTACCCTCTTGCCTTCCCCGTTTTTAGCTGACGTTTTAAACATGAATTCTAAAATACAGAATGGTTTAGTATTATGGCAAAATTACCAAACGTTAATGAGAGATTAGGCAGCAAAAGACTCGGGAAGCTCTGATGATCGTGTAAATCAGCGATTTTTAAATTCCCATCACCGCATGAAGCAAACCTATGGCTACATTAGTTAAAGGAGTACTACTTCTGTTTAAGCTTCCTTGCATGGGCTTCAGCTAAGCTCAATGACAAGTATGCTACTTAAAGGTATTTCTTACTGTGTAGTTAAAGGTGATGACAAACTGTGTGTCAAAATACTTCAATCCTTCTAATGGATATATTACATACGGTATTTATAAACAATGCAAGAACTAACTTGTCTTCTCGCAACCCTACCCGTATGTTTACATCCGTTGACTAGCTCACTTTCAAGATTAACTGTCGTGCGACTGGGATGGCGTTGGGAAGGGAAAATGATTGACCGTATCAAAATGCCTCATTAAAAAGCATTTCCCAGCTGTCAAGTCGTGTCGTCAGATGTTTACAACGGAACACTTGGTGACCCTCTAGGTCCATTGGGTACGTTTCGGTGAATAAGTGTTTTGGAAACGAGGTGTGGTAGGGTTAGTGTGCTAAGGAGTATCTTTGGCCTAAGATGATAAATCCCATGCGTACAGGGATTTGAGAATCCCCTTACGTATTTTGGATAAGTGTCAAAGGGGGTGCGGTGGATGCTGGGTGGGTGGGGACAGAAACAAGGATAGAAAACCGACTCCTCTCTTTACGTAGTATTATTGTGTGCATCTGATTAATACAGACCAAGGGGACGTTGAGATGATGTCTTCGTAGAAACTTGAGCGACCTGAAAGATGGTTTTAGGAAACTAGTGGCTGGATTGTATGAATTACTGTGAAATTGGTTCCGTTAATACGTGAGAAGCGCAGGGTGGAATGCAATAAATACTACTGTAGACAGCAGAATACTAACTTTGCCGCTCTTGCCGGTCCGATCCACACGCTAAATTGCCTGGTTAATATGGCGGTATAGGTACAATTTGCTCAGATACTAGCTCGACCGTTTTCGTCGTCTTGAGCTGGTTGCTATTAATCATCCATCAAAGTTTAGATTTTGTGAAAGAAATGTTTTAACAAAACTGTGAAGTATTCACGTAAACTTAAATCAGTTTTTAAGATTTGCTTGGTATCCCATGCTTAACTTGATACGGGCTTTGTATGCTTACAGTAAAGAAGAAGGCAAAATGGTAAAGCCTGATTTCTTCAGCTCCCCCTTAAATACCACTTTTCAGCTTTCGATAAGTACAGAGTTTGCTTCGACGTGGTTGGATTAAACCAGTGACACCTTTCTGAAGTTGAGTTGCAAGTCCAAGCTTGGTCTCCTTAGGCATGCTTTATCTAGACACGCTATATGATTTGAGAATGCCACAGAATGTATTATGACAAGAATACCTCTCCCTTCCTTGCCCCCGAGGGAACACTTGTTCAATGAGCCAATTTGGCAAGGGAACGATAAATAAAACAGAAGTAAAAGCGGGTAACAGTACATCACTGAGATTGGGTCTAGGTCCCCCTAAATGTGGTTAATAACAGAAGGATGTTACCTCCTAGATTCCTATGACGAGCTGCGTTGACATGCACTCTCATAGCCATCAAGCTCCTGCCTTGTTGTATTTCTTCTTGCCTTGCGGGCTTTGTGGTTCACATGAAAGGAAAAAAAAATGCGAAAATCTGTAAATTATTAGGCCCTAATGGAATAATATATGCCAACTCCAATAGTGTTTTGTATACAAATATTTTATATAACTGTTGATCATTGTGTTGACAAAGTTCATTCGATTTCCATGAAAGCTCTGTGTAGTAAGGCGTCGCTGTATATACATTACAATGTTGCAGTTTCTTTGTCTCGTCTTTACGTCGTCTGCATCATGACTTTCCTCACTGATCGCCACAGTTTCATTAGAATACACACTGGATTGAGCGTGGTGTTTCAAGTTTGGTTCAAGCGCAATGCAAGGGGACACTGATGGGCCGATGATAAGGAGAGAAAACAAGCATTGTTCTCATTGTCGTCGTTATGACCGTTATGATCGTCATCATCATCTTTATTTTTATCATCATCATCGTCATCGTCCTTATCATCATCCTCATCGTCAGAAATGAATTCATGGTCATTACCATCGTCATGGCTATTTTGATCGTCATCATCATCATCATCATCATCATCGTTATCATTATAATCATCATCATCACCACCACCATGATCATCATCATCATCATCACCGTTCTCACCATCCTTATTTCTTCATACTCATCGTGCCCATTATCGTTATCACCACTATTTTTATCGTCATTACTATCGTCGTTATCACCATAATTATTTTCACAATCACATGCTTTAGGGTGACTAAATATGAAACTTCAGCACCTCCGCGCCCCTTAAGGTTTCTATCTATTACAAGGCGCCTAAATACATACGAATGCATTAGGGTAACTAAATACATTACGTCACAAAAATACATATGAATGCGTTAGGGTGACTAAATATGAAACTTCAGCACCTTTGCATGCCTTAAGGTTGCCATCTATTAGACGGCGCCAAAATACATCCTCATGAATCAAAGTGACTAAATATATTACGTGACACAAATACATATGAATGCGTTAGGGTGACTCAATATGAGACTTCAGCACCTACGCATGCCTTAAGGTTTTGTCTATTAG
>JANTCA010086891.1:0-14043 GCA_024741275.1 Chironex yamaguchii | reverse complement strand
GCAAGTAGAGAGTTCGAATGTGTTTTTTAAAAATGCGTACAAACAAGCCTTGTAATGGGATGTCTTCATTATTAAACTGTTTTTCATTCCAATGCTGCCAAATTGCCATGACAGCAAGCTCTCTCAGCTGTACCACAGCACAATTTGATGAAAGCAACCTATTGACAAATGGTCCTAGGAGTATAAACTGTCCCGGATTTTATTAGCTCGGTGGACACACCACTTAGTGGATACAAAAAATGATCATTAAACCGCAATTTGGGGTTCATCCAAGATTTGGCCAAAAGTCTCTGCAGGCTTGATAAAAGACTGCAAATGCTTGGCCCAATGAGTTAATAAGGATTGATAAAAAGGGGGCAAAGCCCCACAGCTGGAAATGTAGCACCAAAAAGTGGCTATTCCCAGTTTCAAGTTCTTATAGCGATCCAAAATGCGAATGGCAGCATCCCTCCACAACCCCTGCTTCAAGGGATTTAGAAGGCGAACCGCCCACATCAAATTTAAGGCCATGACTTTCTTTTCTATGTTACAGATGTTCCAGCCCCCCCAAAGACTTGGGGAGTTCAACTACACTTGTTGCTATTCGTGCTAATTTCCCAAATCATTTTGGTAACATTCTGAATGAATGTTCGAGGGGATAAAAGGACCGAACAAACATGCCAAGATTGACCAAGGCAACTGGCAGGTTTTTGAGTTCTGCAATATCTATCATATCCCGAAACAGGGATGAATTCTCAAAGATGGTTCTACCCGGCACTGCACAGGAAAACAATCTTCCCTAGGACTTTGCTTAATCCTGATGCAAGGCATAGGGCTATAATCTTATAGTCTACATTCAGCAAGCTGATGGGACGCCAACTAGCGAGATCTTCTCTATCTCCTTTCTTGTACAGACAAGAAATAAATGCCTGCTGTTGGGAAGTAGTCAAGGACTGAAGTTCCCAACAGGAATTTGCCATAACAACAAAGTCTTCCTGGAAAAGCGACCAAAACTGCCGATAGAATTCTGCAGTGAGACCATCAATTACGGAGGACTTGTGGCATTCCATACTAAATAAGGCGTCGTGACATTCCTCGGAGGACAACAAGCCTTCACAAATCTGACTTTGGTCCGTAGTCAAAATATGCTCAACGTGGTCTAAGATCGTATCTTGAGCTTCCACATCAACTTGGTCTTCATAATAAAGCATAGAATAAAAGTCTTGTGCAATTGACGACATAACTGTGGTAGACGTAACTCTATTGGACCCATCAGATAAAGCGCTCATGGTCTTCTGACTTTATCGAAGTTTCATTAAACTACGGAAAAACCTGGAATTCTGTTCCCACTCTTCTATCCATTGGATGTGAGAGGAAAGACGTATTTGCTCTACTTCACGTGATGTTTGACAGGCTAACTCATCCACAAGTGTATCATGCAGGTTACATAAATGGGAGGTGGGTCTTATCCAGGTATTTATATTAACAGAATACATTAAAGAAGAATAACAAATTTTCAGTGAAAACAAGAATGTGGGAAAGCACAAGAATGTGGGTTATAATAAACAAACAGACAAAAACAAATACAGAAAACAAACAATAAAGAAGGGCACAAGGGTATATGATCAAAAAAGAACTAAAGGGATAGAGCACTGTTGTGAGTTAAGAGGGGTGGTAGCGTAAAACAAGTAACCTATTTACCAGAAGTGCTTGGTCACAAATGGCCGTACACCTTAGCGTCCGCTGCTACTGCGTATGTCACTGTACATCTTAATGCCTGCTCTCATAAATATGCACAAACAAAGTCTGTTTTCATCGTTCTGCTCAGTTTTTAATTTATATTTTATCAATGATTTGGTTTTCAGTTGATTTTAACATATCATATTCATTGCACTAAATCAAAACTGTGGTGTGCTATCAAGCAGGGAGGTTTATTGTTTTCATCCTATTGGATTTGTCTCTAATACACTAATTCTTTTACGAACGTCTATATGCCCCACTGAGAAAACCTTCGTGTTTCTGGTCTTGCCGCAAGTCTATCTCTGTAACTCGTTAGTTGTTTATGCGTCGCTAGTGGCGATGAAAAATAAAAATTTTACATCCTCCGTACACTTATTATTTGTAAACACGAGCGATGTTTTTCTTGATGAAATATTCGGTTTAAAGTACAAAAAGTATGATATAGATTTTCCGCTCGCGTCTACTATAAAATCACCGTTTTGGATACGTTCTTAGCAATCACCTCGCAATAGAGCCAGCTTAAAAAAGCCCCTTGAGACTTTTTAAAAGCAACGTCTAGGTGTATTGTGTGGAAATATCTAGAACATATACATGTTTTTTTCGTTGGAAAATCGAGTAATTTATAGGCAACTAAGTACAAAATTCTCCTGCCTTTAAGTCTGATTATATTTTGTGGAATAGGAACGAAAGCATTCATCATCAAAATCTTTATAAACCTATGCTCTAGATAGTGTCAAGTTTATTTTGTTAAAGAAAAGTGCCTTGAGTAATAATTTATAGTTGTTTTTATGTTCAGAGACGTAACACTGCTCCTAAGCAGTTCATTTTTTCGTGTTCCTCGAAGAAGGGCCAAGGTTTCCGCTCGATTAAGTAGTTCATTTCTTTGCAACTACTCGGCATTTAGTACGTATAGAAGTAATGGTAGAGAAATCTTCGGATTCAAGGAAAACCTTACCGTCGGTTGGAAGAGAGTATGCAGCTTTTGGTTGCTCAAATATCTTTTTTTTCGCTACGATGGTACCCCCAGTGACCAACATTTTTCAAGTTCCCACAAAAGAACCCAGGAAAACATGTCTGGTGTAATGTCATCAAAATTCTATCAATGCATAATCTGAAACTTGGTCAGACTACAAGCATCGTAACACTTGGAAAGGACACATTGGTAAATCACCCATTGGTGCCATAGCGCAAAGAGAACGGATGTAATTCGAAGACGTAAACTGTCAACTCGAAACACCTCTGACATCATCTTTAGCCTCGTTTTCGAGCAAGTGCCTCTCTCTCTTCCTTAGGAATGTGAAAGGGGCTTGTTGCTAATCCACTGGGCTATGCGCACTTGAGTTCGAAACCCATACTCGTCTCCAGTACGATTTCTCATCAATTTGCCCACCCAGTGTTACACAAAACTAAAAAGCAAGCTGATACAACCGTGTCGCTCATGTATTCCAAAAAAAAACCCCAGGAAATACAAATTTACCCTTGCACAAGAAGCAAATTGTCTTACATAGGTAAGGCTGATTGGTCTCTGCAAAATTTCTACTCGCATTTACTAGATTAATAGTATGGACAAGTTCAATGTTGCCGTTTTCATCCTCATACTTCAGCTGCTATCAGTTTCTTTCTTGTTTTCATCCATTGCTGCTGAACAACTTGGAATTATTAAATTAAAAGATGGATGAGCACTCAGGAACTTTATGATTGGCGCATCATACTCAAGAAAAGAATAAACAACAAAGCGTTATTGGATAACTCTTTCCGATTACAAAGCCCTGGTTTTCTTGTTTTAATGTCGACAGACTCCAGTACACTTAGATGAAAGGACTATCAAGCTGTGCGAATCATTCGAAAATTTTCCTTATACATTTCGGCTCAATATGAATTTTCTATTAAATTTTAGCTTGTGGCGGACGTGCATGTTTTGGCAGTTATTTTCGCTTTTCAAGCGCGAGATGGCTGTTCGGTAGGAGGAATTGATACTTGGCGTATACAGGCTGGAACATGTTGTTTGATCTTGTCACCCAACCTCTGAGAAAAGCAACCTACATACCTACATTTTTTGCATGGGAGGTACGCAATCTTTTTGTATGGATGGTAAGATCTTCCGAGCTTCACATCGGCACAGAAATTCATATGCAACTAATATTTGTGTGGTATGAATTTATGGCAAGGTCTTCTTGCGAGAGAAACATTACCTAGCGAAGGAAGTTTAAGGTATACGGACATATTAGAAGCCCAAAGGTTTCTGCGGCTGAAAAATCAGTGATCTTTTATTCAGAACTTCTACTAACAATTTTCCTTCTAATATTCTAACTAAGATATAATTTAAGTTACGTTACAAGTGAAGGTTACCATAGCACCGTCAAACTATGATTATTTACGGTCTTTACTTTGTATTGTCATATCTCAGACCCAAATTATCATAGGCAAAAGGGAATTGGTTGAAGAAAATTGTGTAATCATTTTGCCAGAACAACTCTAAAGTACAATCATTCAGCCTGACTAAAATCTCTTGATAATTAGCGTGCTGAACATAAAACATAATATTAACTTAAGCTTTTTATTAAATGCTTTGTTTGGATTTTAAAATGGTTACAACGGTTGTTTGTTTAACTTACTAATTTTACAGTTTTGAAAAGATTCAGCTTTCCTGTTGTGCTGTAAGATTGCATTGCGTCCTGATTGCCTGATGTTCCTTATGTTCTCATGGCTTAGCTTTTTTTGAGATGCGTTTTGCTAACATTCTTCAACCACACGTTTTTAAAGATAATTTGTTTAATAAGGTGATACGTCTGAAAAGTTCAAATGTATGGGCGGGGGTGTCAATGACATTTTAATCTTAAATAGGAATCATTACTAATAAATTGCAAATTACACGTTTAAGGTCATATTCATAAAGCCAAGTCTTACAGTTGGGAATTTGTGAATTATTTGCAAAGAACGTATTCCTGTACGTTCATCTCTGACGACCAATGCACTTTGTGACCATTGAATAAAAAGTAATTGGTCCTAATGATTATAGCCCTTTAGCTTCATTAATGAAATGCCTTGTTGAAGTACCAGACATGCAGAATACCGGAAATTGATAATGAATCATTTCCTGCTCTTGCACTTGCGTTCACCTGCATGAATTTTTTTGACTTTAAGATTCACAAGATAAATTAGGTGTAGTTGTGGATCCTTGCACATTTTACAAAGAAGGAAGGAGAGGTCGATCACTAGCTATGTTTTGTAACGTCTAAAAACATCTAAAATCTAAGAATCTTCATGGCTTAAATCTATATTTCACAGTTGATGACTCTTTTCCTAGACTAATTTACTGATTAATCAAGGAATTACAAAGTACATTGCTGGTTCCGTTCTGAAGCCACAGCTCAACTAGACGATTTTTGTGACGATCGTCATAAAAATTCGTGACAAGCTTTTTTTCGAACTGTGTGTTTGGGCTGCTTTTTGCATCTGATTGCCTTATATTTGGACGATCTCCAACAGAACGACAGTAAGCTAAAAACTGTTCATTGTTCGCTTAACTAATCGGATTTCAGAAGCGATTGAAACATACAGTCGTTATATAACGTGTCGTGAATTTTTCTGACAATCGTCACAAAAATTGTCTAGTGGAGATGCGGCTTCAGAATCCAGCCCTGGAGACTATTAGTTTTACTCTTATTGATTAGTAATTAAAGTTTGGCAAATATGTTCATGCAAGAAGAAGATTGATCTCCCTTAAATGAGGGGAAGTGGGTAGAAACCTATATCAAGAACCTCTATTTTAGTACATTTTGTCTCAGAACGTAACTTCGTTACCAGCTTGTTTAGTGAAAATAGAGTGGAGGTGTCCCAACTTTGTCTACCTGATGAGAAGACAATTTTACAAACCAGATGTTGCAAATTCAAATCTATAATATCACAAGAAAAAATAAAAGATACCTACCGGTGAGTATGGTGCTCAAACAGTGGAGATGTGTGCAATCCAATCCAGATAAAGTTCAATGCCAAAGATGCCTTGTAAGCACAGTTTATAAATCCCACAAGATAAGTCGGATATAAGAAGGAGATAAGAATGCAGCTATGTATAAAGAAGCAACTATTAGCCCTTCCTGTAACACATTATTACCTCCGACAAGGAGGTTACGTTTTCACCAGGGTTTTAATTCTGTGTTGGTTTACAAAATATATCGAGAGGTTGTTAACTTATTATTTGGGAATTTTAAACAATACATTGGTAGCCGGAACTTCTCCGGTTGTATTTTTTTGGGTGATAATTTGTATTAAAATAGGATTCTGGATTACATTAAATTTTTGGTAATAATACCTTCTTAACACTATAGCTACTGAGGAAGTTGCGATTACCAAGTTACCATAGCGCTTATTTGAACAACCCATATTTAGTAATAGTAACTTCGTGAAAGCAAAACTGGGGAAACATCGTCGTGGGGAAAATCCTGCTACTATAGCAACTATTAATCCTGGTCATCTGAATTTCGAGAAACTCAGAATTACAACTAATACCATTGGATTGGCTACGTTAGTTTTGTACTGTTCATATAAGAAATGTGAATTCGTTTATGTTTGGGACACTGGAGAAGGTAGTTACCAATCTTGTTGGATACATTGTTATTATCTTATAGAAAACCATGTTCCTTTCTTAATGCACCTGTACTATGTAGGCACAGATAGATTTTCAAAAACTAATTTGCTTTAGTCAACCTAGAATTTAGAGAGCAAAAAAGTTAAAGTATAGTCATAAGAAAAACTCTTATGACTATGATTAAAGGTAGCTGTGTGTGAATTTCACTTGTTGGGGTTGATTTAATATTTACAATCAAGAGGTCGAAGGGGACATCACATTTATTGTTTTTAAATACAATTGAAGCAACACATGCGTACAACTGATCACTTTGGTCAGCTGTGTCCATGAAAGTGTAGATGACGCAGAATCGACGTTACAGATGGGGTAACTATTGCGCATGCCTGAGAAGAAATGATTATTTAAGATCATATTTAACAAGCAGAATCTGTTAATTAAATTTCTGGCTATTTGAAAAGAATGATCACCACTACTCAATGCAATGACCTCCAGATATTTCTTTGTTGTGGCGTACTCGTTATGGCGCGTAGTTGACTCCTTTATCAGAGTTAGAGAGTGTATTACAATGCGCAGCCTTTTTGAGAGTGGGCTCCCCTTTTCGTAACGTTATGTTGCTAGTTCGTCGTTGTATCCACTAGATTATCCAAGTCAAAATTTTAACTTCAACGTATTTCCACCCCACTTATGCTGGTCAGTCAAATGCATTTTCTGTCTTAAGGAAAATCCTTTATCGTGGATGATGATGGAACATTTTAAACGGTCTATAAACATGATCCTATAGTCCTTGTGATTAATTAACTTTAAGCTCCTTGCTGTCCACTGTATCAGTGAATTTCACGAACTCTTCAGTAACGTCTTTTGCGGCAGGGATAATTAAATAGCGCCATATTATTTTGACTATTCGTGGTTTTGATATGCTCGTGATTTATGTCATTCAACGAAGCTTACAATAGACATTTGCCTAAATAAACGTTAATTTAATCTAACCGTTAGTCATTCAGACAATGCACTTCTGTATTTAAATCTAGTCGTGGGAGGACAGAGTTATTATGGCCGAATTACGTGAAGAGGATTACAGTATATTGGTCACCAGCTAGGCCTTACTAGGGGAATAACTTACGTTATAAATGGTTGAAATAATAACAGGTATCCAGAAACGTTTATACACAGACATCCTGGTGAGTTTGACGTTATTTCAGGAACATCAAATCAAACAATTTCATGACTAAAAGCAAGGCTGTAGGTTCTTGGGTGAAACATTCATCAGAAATATTACGGACACGATTTTATGATCACAGAAAAACATACTACGGAAACATTTGGATATCATTCAGCGTTTAAGACCGTCTGATGGAAAATATCCAGGCTTACCATATACAGTAAATAAAGGTAGGTAAAAATGATTGTCATGATTCCTATCTGTACTAACAAATAACAAGGCAGATAAAGATAATTGTGATTCAGTGTCTCATTGATATCTAAACAGTCTATATATTACTATGATTTAGTAATGGAGGTTGACATTCTGTTCGAATATATTGACGTCAGACTGAGCAAATAATAATGAGCTGTACTTCTTTTGATTGCTGGAAATAAGCGAGTCTCAGGAAGTACGATTTACCTTTGAAACTCAGATGAGCTTGTTATGCTATGTTATGCTATGCATTTCTAGACGAAATCTAACTTTCCGTGGCTTTCTTTAGCTTGTCGAACTAATAGGATAAGCTTTTGTTTCATGTATGTTACAAATAAGTCCTGAATATTGTCACCATTAACGTACTAACATGTCATTGTTTTGGGCATAATATAAACGTTTTGAAATCAGTTAAGATTTTGTTGTCAAAGAATTGCTACAAATGCACCCTGTTTACAATTCATTTATTTGCATTGTCAGTATACTTAATGTAATACTATAATTTCAAAATTGCATTGTCTGATGGTAGTTTTCTTTGTTAACTTGCTCCATAAGTATTGTGATAATAATTCTTAGACGTAATCAAATAGGTTCAAGAAATCATAGTTGAAAATCTTCTTGCAAGGTTAATTATCTAATTCTTGGGATCGCAAATTTAACAACAAAGTAAACAGAAAAGTATCATTATCTATTTGGAAACAATAACTATAAAAGGAATGTACTTTGCTAGATGTAGCCTTGGTCTCGACCGTCTGCCCGTCAGTTGCAATAGTAAAATAGTATATAGAAGCGAATTAAGAGCAAGTACGTTAAAGAATAGACCATCCAAGCACGTACATTTTTACGTTAAAGTTCCAACACGTAGTGCTTTCCTAACATTTCTTTCAACGAAGACAGGTGCTTTGACGGGAAATAAGACAAATTTATTTGAAAGATTGTAAAATTAGTCATCTATCATGTTGTGTGCCACATTCAAATCAAGGGCAGTACTCACAGGCATAGAAAAGGAAGTAGTTCTTCCTTCAGTCTGGAGTTTATTCCTTAATTAATTTCTAGTCTTCTTAGACGGATACATTAATTTTTTTGGTGAACAGATGAGACGTTACCTGCCTTTTTGTAGATCTATGCTTGCCTAAATCAAAGCATGAGAATCCATAACTTGCGTGAAATAAAGAGTATGTTTGTTTACTTCGCTAAACTCACGGAAATAAGTTTTTTCTGTATTACTATTCAGCTTTCTATATCTATATCTATTTGCAATATCTTTTCATACAAAGGAACTATTGTATATTTAGAGTATCGACGTTTTTGGTTATTATTTATCAAGGATTAGATGGGAGAGGAAAAGGAGAAAGGTTCAGATGAAGTCCTAATGAAGTCCTAATTCAATCGCCTTGCCCACATTCATTTTAGTGATGCTATTATAGTTTGTACTAAGGCAAATTTGTTGTTGATAATAGCTAAAGTTGCAGTTGCTGTTGTTTAGAGATGTATCAATGTTTATATTAGATATTCCCTTTTAACGTTTAGTTGTTAACTTATTTGCTGGTTAAATTTGAAGAGAACATTTGTTTGGATTTGTAAATCATCAGAGAATGAATTGTTCAGACTCATATTACTAGAAATTTAATTTCCCACATAACAAAAGAAAAACAATAAATTAGATAGATACAAATATTAGCAAACATAATCCCCAATAATAAGTAGACTTATTGGTGATATATATAATGTAATAAAAAAAGCTAGGGGAAAGGGGCAAAAAAGAAGCCCAAGGCTGCAAAAGATTATGCTCAAAGAGTTGATTGAGCGCTATTTGTAAAGAACAAAAGATACGGCGCTAGGAACTATCAGGAACAGAATGTACAGAAAATGAATTTTTCTATGGTGCCTTTTTGTTTTACTGCACTGTATGTCCGTTTTGTTAGATCTAAGCACCTTAGAGATCGCTATTTCGTACTTCGTAGCTGTAGTTTATTGCCCTGTTGTTCAAAATGTGTTAAATTCAAGAAAATTATGCAACAGATTTTAGTATTTAGATAAGTCTACAGATAACATGATTGCTGTTGAGAAAACTAGACGTAGCTGCAGCTTGTGATAATAGCTTCCATTAATATCCTACTGAGAGAAAATAGATTGTCTATTGATAAAAGGACTCTTTCCTATCATTTCTTGCGCTGTAATTATCACGACACATCAAGCTCCTGGTGAAATTACAAACAATTTTACCTTGATGGGAGGTAATGATATGAATTAAAGCACATAACTTATTTATGACCACAGAAGAAAAAAGATGGTAAACTTATTGGATGACGCTCATTCTAGACAATATGCTGATTGTATTTGTATTAGGAAAAGATCTTTTCCTTATAACAGTCAGCTTAAAGTAGTGGCATAGTGACTTTTATTTAGGTTAAAATTTTAATGAAGTTGGCCCAGCAAGATCCTTTGTGTATATACCTGATATTGCATTGACTATGGTATTCGAAGATGCTTTTGAAAGGTTCAGTTACATTTCGTAGAAATTAACTTCGTACAAATTGCATTTCAGGCCTTCAAAAGCAATAGAGGATTTTCTCAAGCCAAATGGATATGTGTTGAATAATCTAGTTATAGTTACATTGCACAATGGATGCAAGACTAGATACTCATATTGTTCTAAAAGCAGAGTTTGCCTATTAAATGGAAAGTCGCAAGCTTCAGTTTAGTGTAGCTGTAAGAATGGCCATGACATTTTTGAATCCATTTCACTTTCGCCCACGATAAGCGAAAGAATCGACAGAAGCAGATGAGAGCGATTTTTGAACTTTTACAAGAAATTTACCTATAGAAGTGAGTAGTGTTTTTATAACAAAATGTTCATAACTCTACCACATTTCACTCTAAAAAGTCTGACGAATCTTTCATTATGTATTTATAATTAAGAAAAGCCTTTCAGGCAATGGTTAATTCGTTGTTTCTTTTAGAATTAATCGAACTAAGCGTTTTTGTAGGCTACCTGAAACTGTTAACACTAGTTTTGATAAGAACTACTAAATTTTGTTGAGGTTTTTTCTTTTCGAATTTTCTTCAACTTTCAAATGTTCTTCAATTTTTTTGAATTCAATAATACTTTGGAAGCATTATTTTTACTATCATTTGTGTGCTTGATTAACGATAAGCAAATTAAGAGTGCCACCAATAAAAAGAATCAACTTCAATCTACTTTGAAAACACGAAAATGCGTGAAAAATGAATCAACTTGGGACAAAACAAAATCTTATCACATAAATGTTGATTCGGTATGGGAAAGGTGGTTTCTCAACGAAACCATGGATCAGAAATAATGCGGAAATTCATCTTCAAAAAAATATTCACTTCATTGTCCCTCAAGCACCCCGGTGTGGCCCCATTTGCTTGTTTCATTTGTTTTGCTACTCTCATGGTTTTTCTTTAAAAGTAATTTCTCAAGCTTTAAAAAGGCAGTGTTAGCATGCTCTTGGTCTTGAATTTGAGCCAAAGTCCAGGTTTTTGTTGTTATAAAAAATGTGTGTAGCCCATCTCTTTAGAATGGAATGAAGCAAATGAAAGAAAAGCAAATCCAAAATGTAGTCAAAATGTCAGGATGTTACTCCTTGCCGTGTAATCTCGTTTTCTCTCATTAATATGCAAATTTTTTTGCAGGCTATCATCATCAGCGCAGAATCTCTGATAACTTTTTGCTACTTGCTTCGGTATTGTGTAATAAACATAATATTGTATTTTTATATATAAGTACAAATACCACAATTTGCATATTATGATTCATGTTTATCCCTTGTATAACATTCTTTCATGTCAAGTTTAACAATTTTGCTACTTAGTTCCATCTACTAGTCAATCTTTATAGTCAATCTCACATTTTTCTTTTTATAGGTTATGACACATCCCCAGCCTCCTCCAAAAGAAGTGACGCCGCCATTGAAGATGGATCAACAAGTTCAGAGATTTATTAATACTATTAGAGCAATGAGAAGGGAAATAGATGAACTTCAACAATCAAACACAAACCTTGTCGACGAACTTCACCAGAGTCAAAGATCAAATTATCATCTAGTAGAGGAGCTAAGACAATGTCAAAGAAGCAATATCAATATTTTAGAAGAATTGCAAGCCTGCCAGACAGCAAATAACATACTTCGCGACGAATTAGTCAGGCTAGATAGAAATTATCAACAAGCTACTCAAGAGGCTGACCGATACAAGAAAGCAAATAATTTACTTAGGGATGAAATAAGACAAATTAAGACAAGTAATGTAAAACGAAAAAGCAGCTTACTTGTCATCAAGGAAAACGCATTAAAGCTTAAAGACACATTGGTTAAAGGTGTTACAAATCATAGTTTAGATTTTGACAATGTTAGACAAGCTGTTCGGAGTATAGTAGAAACCGCAGAGCAAAATACTCAAGAGTCTGAAGAGCTAAGCATTGACAGTGGAAGTATTGATGACCGGGAAACAACGGCAGACGAATGTCAGGAGTCAGATTCTTTAAATCTTTCCTCATCATCAGGATCCATCATAGAGGAAAGAAATGGACAAATAAAGATGCGAAATAATACACCACCACATCTAAACACGGTTGATTTGAACCATAATAACACTGGTAAGTCAGTGTGAATGAAAACTGCCTACATTTTAGTCAAATTATAATGAAATTATTGACACATGGCCGAAGAATAATGAAATCGCAACAGATATACAAGGTAATAGTGATATAAAATTCCCTTGTCCCACAGTCAGGTTCAGTATTCACTTTTCATGTCAATTACATAGGCTGTAATGAAATGAACATGGCAAAAGATTATAAAGGGAGAGTATAGATATTTGAGCATTAACACTTCTTGGCTGTGACTTTCGCCGCTATATATTCCTTGAATATGTAATTGCTAAGCATTTTTTTACATTTTTATGGTGAAGTCTGTTTATAAGTTACTTAGTTGAGCAATATTAGTAATTGTACTGAACTGATTAAATTTTTGTAGCAACTTGACATTTAAAGTATTAATATTGAAGTTATCTACGCTCTCAAAATTACCCACAGAAGGTGCCATAGGTCTATTAACAAGTTAAAAGTGGAAATTGCATCTTTACAAACCTTTTACAGAGGAAACGACCGTTTTGTTGTATAACTAAAACTTTGAAGATCAAAGATTTCTCCTGGAACATTTCTGACTCCACAAGTTAGGCAATGTTGCAAGTTAAGTAGCTATCATAAAAGACGGGCAGATGGAACTACAATGGTTGTAGTATTTTGCCGGAAATATCATCTGTAATGTGACTAATAGGTTATAGAACTCAATTACTAAAATTTTATATAATTTACCATAATTTTTATTCTTTATTTAATAGGGGCAATAATGACTTATGTCTCCTTCCTTTCAAGGTCAAAACAACGATACAAAGAAGACCAGCTATCAACATCTTTTGGAGACGGGGTACATAGACTCAAAATGGACTATATAAATGTATCTTTAAGTAAAATATTGATTAGCATTTTGAAAGAGTAACGGGATATTAAAATTTGGAAATTCTGCCACTTGCTGATACATTGTGAATTAATATATTGTGTTATAGAAAGGCAGATTTTTATCTGCCTTCCGTGCATTAATCACGGGCCTCCACATCTCTTTATGATATCATGTTTGACGATAATTTTGACATCATGTTCATACACGCTATGAAGTCTTATATAAGTATGCAAGTAATTTAATAAAAAGGGTAGTATATCGTTGTCCCATTGTTCAGTGTTTGCATTACAGTAACAACTTACGTCTGAATATATTTTATTGCCCCGCACTGATGCGTGGCCTTGTAATGGTCTGGATACGAATGTTTGCTTATACACGAGGAGAGCTGAATGTCTTTTTCATTTTCGTCATTTTAACGCAAACCAGCCTTGTAATTTTAAATGAGTTTACATAAAAAATGGTTGATAAGATTGATCAAACTTGCAGAGGAGCCAAAGGTGCTACACGGTATATATATATATACCGTGCCATCACGGCACAAAGGTTTGGTGAAGGACATTCAAAGTCCTTGGTATCACGACACGAAACCCAGCGGCGGGTAAGGGGAAATTCATTAATTTTTTTTGTGTTTCGGCTTAAGCCTTCATCAGTGTCAGATAGATGTAATACCTCAACAGACACAGTGCTTTATACATATTCATCAAGTGTGGAGCATTACCACAATAGCTACACTAAGTGGGAGCCGACCGGGCTCGAACGTGCAATCCTCAGACTCAAAAGCCAACACTCAAACCTCCGTGCCATCACGGCACAAGAAGTTTGGTGAAGGACATTCA
>JANTCA010086880.1:0-14043 GCA_024741275.1 Chironex yamaguchii | reverse complement strand
GGTTATCTGTGTCACCTTTTTTTGTGAATTAGGATAGTGCAAGCTTTTTTCCATTCCATTGGAACTACACAAGAAGTAGTAGTAGTAGTAGTAGTAGTAGTACTAGTAGTAATAGTAGTAGTACTAGTAGGAGTAGCAGTAGTAGAAGTAGAAGTAGTAGTAGTACTAGTAGTGTGTAAACTCTATTTCTTTATGACGTTGAAATGCAATTGCAAGTCTCTCTTTACAAGTAACTTGGAATTGACTACTTGGATCTTTCACTTGGGATAACAAACTCAAGTAACACAATATTTCTAAAGATTACAATTACTTTGCTTGAAAATTTATTGGTTCTGGATGTGTCCATTGTTTATTTCTTAAACAAATAGGTAATAAGTAAATGTAATTGTATTCACACTATGACTTCAGAAACGGGCTTATTGTGTCATCCTCGTGTTTGAAAAATGGATCAAATAGCAATAGCAAATGGCATCAAAACCGCGTTAAATGTCTTACAAAATTTAAGGGACAACATTGCAGCTAGCACTGCACCAATGCCAGATGTCAGGAATGTTCAAAGTAGTGGAATCACTTCAGAGCTTCTCAAAGACAGTCAACCACTACATCCTGCCAGCTTAATCTCAAAATTGAATGTTTTGCTCCCCGCAAATATAGTTCCTCTCATGATTAGTAAACAACGACGTGTAAATGTGGTGAAGTGAGTTCTTTACAAAGAGAAATGCACTGAAAGCGAATTGCAACAGTTTTCAAGTCATAAAGCAGATATTTCAATGTGATCTAATGAGACTGTTGCAAATCCCTGCTCTCCTAAGAATATGAGCTGGCTACAATATATAGGTATCATGTTATATGCACCCTTTCTTGAAAACAGGAAAATTTCTCCAGCGTGACAGCCCATACTTGGGCGAGAATAAATGACTTATGAATAAACGATATACTAGATAGCTAACTTATGCAAATACATCTACAATTTTCTAGGCATGTTAATTTTTTTGACAGCATATATTTTTAAAGAACAGGCTACATCGTTGGAAAATGGTATATCTTTTCGAAAAACAGGCCATATATATGTTTAAAGGGCCATATATATGGAAAATGGCATATATTTTTTGAAAAGCGTACGGAAAATAGAACATGAATATTTAAACCGAATATTGTCCCCATCAGTGCCCCATATACTGGGGTAGTACTTCTTCATAAACTATTTAATAACCTTATGCAACGGAAGCTCTTTCAGGTTGTGAAAATGGAGACTGTTTGTAACAAGAAAAGATAGAGACTTCATGATATCATCGATCTTTGTAGAAAACTAATGTTTGAAGACTATCGATTTGATCAAAATTTATTTGGTTCTAAGAATTGGATATGGTTTCTCTGGAATCTGGACAGTGCTTCAGGATCCCTTTGCTCCTCTCCCTTGGTCATTAGACCTTTATTTGCAGTGTGAGTAAAATATATAACTTGTTTTTTTCGAAGACGACACCAATCCATCAGCGAATTGTCGAACTACAAGGCCTTAATTATAAACAGAACGATCGTCACCCTTGTTATGTAGACTACCAAAACACAACAAGAACTTTACTATTTTCAATCTATGCTCTCTTACAATTACGTGTTGTCACTTAGACGACAATGTAAATTACGAATGTTAGAAGTTAGAGAATGAGGTACAAATTTTGAAAATATGGTCTTGCTATGCTCTATGTTTGTTTACATGAAAAGGATGATATAGGATAATAAGAGGATAATCCTTTAATTGGTGTTTTGTTTGTTAATTTCGCATGAGTCTCCCCAGAGTGAATTAAAACTGTATGATCTAAATTGAACATTGAGTGAAGTATTGCTATGGATACAAGTGCGAGTATCCAAAATGTTCCTTGTTAGCTTGACTGTAGTAGAACAGCTGCTACGTGCTAGGCCAGGTAGTTTGTGAACCAGAGGGTCTGGATTTAACATTAATTGGACTCGAACACCACGTCACTGGAAGGACTAATAATTGATTTTTGTAAAAGTAGTTATGGTTATGTTTCAAGGTAAGACATGTCAGAAGATACAGTAATTCCTTTCGTTATCACAGGTTCAACAAGCGTTTGGTGGTTTCAGTGTTAGAAGGATAAAAATGATTGAAAAGCTTGTCTCTTGGAAAACAGGTTGCCCTTTAGAATCTCAGTGCTGCACTCATAGCACGTGTTGTAAAATCTTTTTTGTTTATCGTTTCTGGAGACGAGAGCCTTGAAGGTACAGTCTAACTTGAGATCCACAACATAAGTCACACATGTTCAAGCCATAATGCCTCACATGGCGGTTCATGCAGCGACATGCACTGTAGATGCTTTCAAATAAAGATGAATTGTCAAAGACACAGCTCCACTTTCTCTTCTCGACAACGGTCAGTTTTGAAAGTTGTGCTGTGTATGCACTGTGCAGTATGTCTCCTAACAGGGATCATGAACACATTATTAGCAGCTAAACGAGTTCTAGATACCAAGCTACTGAATTGCCATTCTTCAAGTCTAGTGTTTTGTTCGTCAGTCTTCCAATGTTTGCAAGACATTCAGAAAGAGCTAAGTACCTCGGCAATACGTGAATAATCTGAGGAACTGGAGCTGGTCCTACATGCTTCATAAATGAAACGGCTACATGGAATTGTAAATATGAATTGTCCCAGAGGAAGGATTTAATCCAAGATGCTGCTAACTTTTTCCGAACACCAGTTTACATTTGCTTGACCCTTACAGGCAATTTATTTTACATTTAATTAAATTTACAGGCATTGCAAATGTATTGGTCAATATCGTAAATTTTAGTGTAATAACGCCTATGCCACATACCATAAAAATAATAAATTTCCTGGCTATACTTCTCATCCACAGTTAAGACCCTTACGCCAGTCACGGATTTGCAGTGTCATTTACTCTGTCCATTAGAAAATGTTTGAAAGCAACCATGTAACAGAGAAAATGGCATCAAAGCAGGCAACATACATGTAAATTTCGTAATTCTATATATCTTTTTCTTGAAAAAAGAAGGAAATCGTCAAATGTGGAGAAGAAACGTTTTCATTCAATAAAGAATTCTGCAAACTACGCTGTTTGCTGCTCCTCACATAGGCATATGGTTAATACTTGGGTTTAAAGCATTTTTGACTACGTGTATGGATATGCTTTGGCTATGTCGGGACACTGACACATTAATCAGGGGATGGGAAATTTTCCTGGTTATCATGCTTGACCGTATTGTTAGTCTGGTAATAGAACTCTCGAACTGCTTTTGCTACATATCACTCACGAAGTGTTTTAAATGTTTGCTTTTACTTCTTCGTTGTAATTCACCTCACGGGAAGTACGCTCTGCTGGGGTATCATGTTCTTACTTGCATTTTGCACACAACTGTCTACTTCCCTCTTTAAATGGGCAAATACCTTTGACCACGTATGCCAACTTTTCTTACTTAATTATTAACAACTTTAAATGCAATGTCACGGTATCTTTCCAAACGAACAAAACGTAAAAATTACCCTAACGTATAAATGACATTGGTGCTTTGACACTTTGATTGACCAAAATTAATAAACGGGGTCTTAATAAGGTCGGGGGACGGAACAAAATTTGAAAATTAATAAGCAACTCCACCCTTGTATCATGCACCTAAGAGTTGCCATTCAAGTCGTGACATATTGTAAGGATACTTAAACTTTTCTAGATGACATCGTATGCCATCTGCTTTTAAGATTAGAATACGACCAAATTGATGCTTAACAGGTAGAGCATTGATTCAGTTAGTCCCTTAGTATCAGGTAACCTAGGACTGTGTCCTTTTGAACAGCTTTTTTTATAACCGCTGTCCGATGGGTAAGTGTTTCTTGTCCACTTTACACACACATTGTCGACGTGATGCAGTATTGAATGCAGAGACTGTTTCGGGGCCGAATACAAACCCGCTCTTGCAGCAAGGTCAAACGTTTTTGAAAATTCTTGACTTCATTGACTCAGTGGAAGCCATGGAGACAGGAGCTTTATCATGACATGAGTCGTATGCTTTTTATGAGCGTCTTATGCTTTTTATGCGCGCATAAAAAGAATACGACTCATGTCATGACAAAGCTCCTGTCAAACGTTCTCAACTGACTGTAGAATGAAAGAAGTGCAGGTCTGTTGCCTGACCTGCTGATCAACATTGTGTTGCTTGTGAATGCAAACTAGCAATGTAGCTTCTTCATTTGTTGTCACATACTGATTTTCGTTTCATAGACTAAAGGGAGTCAAAGCCAGGCACACGCATCCATAACTAAATATGTCAACTAAAATGAATCATTTCTTAAGTTTCACCTTCCTCTATTGAAGGATATTCTCTTGTCAAATCTTCTTGTTGGCTAAGAGTAATTCATGAGATTTGAAGATTATGAATAACATTACAGGTCACGAAATGATCGACAGAAACTTTTAAATTCTAATCCCAAATCTTTAAATATCCCACAGTACAACCACAGAAGAATATGGCACAACAAAGCAGGGGATGTGGGAGAAGTCGAGGGAAGAGCTCGCGGAGTCTCTGATGTAACTTCAATGAAATATTTTGTGTTTAAGTTCTATTGGTACGACCACCACAGCATATATTAACTCTTTATATCTTTATTAATTTGTTTTTCTCCAAATAGTTCCATAATATTATCCAGAATTCTAATCATTACATCAAACTACTAAGGTTATAAAGATCTGTATATTATAAAAGCAGATCTTGCATACTTCCAATGTGAGCATTTGTTATGATGTAAATCAAAGATCTTTTTAACCGAGCAAAAATGTTAAATTTAACAGAGACAACCAATCCAGTACCTTGTAATGAAGAATAAAATGATAATAATTAATAAAAACTTTTGCAAGGATTTTCTTTCCACGTATACTTAATTATACGATAGCAACACTCTTGAGAAACGTTTGATCAAAAAAAATTTTTTAGAGGTTAGGCGTTTTAGGTTTTTAATTGAAAAACCTCTTAATCTAGTTGCTTTTTGGTCACGTTCCTTTAAGTATTACTAACCTATATCAAGTTCCCGTTGGAATTAAGGAACACCTTGTAGATCTGGCTGGCGTACAAGTAAACAGGACCTAGTATACATCACTTAGAAATACGCGATTCATGTGTTAGCAGGTAAGCAAGTCTCGCTTTTAAATTTGCTAGCTTTATTCTGAGAGGGTATTAGACCATCCCTTGCTTTCATGTAATTTTGTTTAAATTCACTAAGCAAGCACCCACCATCAGAGAGGAATTAGCCTAAAGTCATATAGATTTTTGTTATAATTCATTTCCTCTCTCCACTTTAAGAAGGACACGATTTCTCATTCCCATCTGATAAGGATTTCCTCCTCTAAACCCTTTTCCCTTCTAGTTCTCAACACCACATGATAAGTGATATTTGTTATAGATCAAATATTCAAAAAACAGTGTGATCTTTTTAATCTAAATAACGTGTACAGTAGACCACACGAGGATAGAACTCCAGTTTTCTGCAGCCAAGAAGTCGTTGTCGAAGTCGGCTGAGATGATCAACCCAACAGTTGTAGTCATAACTTCGCGTTCTTCATTGCTTAATGATTGAATTTCTCTAACTATTTTGAAATTTCGTCAAAACTCTCCGTTTATTTGATATCTGCTAAAATAACTGAAAGAAAAGTGGCCAGACCCAACTAAATAGCAGTAATTGAAAGTAAAACATCTTCAAACGTCACGCTATTTTCACAGAGTTCATTGCATATTCTCTCTTTAAACATGTCAGTACTGTTCCTTTATTAAAGAAGGCATTTTTCTGCCATCTCCATATATTTAGATCCCTTGATTATAAAGCACTCAAAATATTTCTACAAAGCTGATTATCGGCTTTGGTACTGAGTAGGTTGACTAGCAGTAAGATATAATAGAGTAGAAATGTCAGAAGTATAAGATAAATGTGTCACCTCTGTGCGATGTAGTGCTATCAAGGTGATTATAACTAATAATGGTGTCTTAGGGCTCGTGCATAACAAGTAAAATAAGAAATTTATAATAGTATTGCTTTGATAGAGAGTAGAACGATGCATTTTTGACATAATGGCATTAGCCACTGGACAAAATAAAAAGGAAATCAGTATTCTACTTGCAAAGTGTGATGTTGAGCTACAATTTTAACCGTTCAACAAAATTACAATAACTTACTTCTATTCGTATACTTAGGAACGTGGAATACTTCTTTTGTGTATGTTTCTGAGGTTTTAGGAATATAGGTTCTAGTCCCCAGGAACATTGCCATTTTTGATAATTGAATGCCTAAATTCATAGTTTTCATGAATCTAGCACCGGGTTTTGAGTTTTTCTGTAAGTCTTAATGTTAGATCGTCCTTCCATCTAAGTGTACGATGTCGATTTACATGTAAACAAGAGTACGAGGACTCTGTAGTCAAAAAGACTTAGGGGTTTTTGTCACTTGGACTCTTCCAATGATACTTTGTCTTGTCGTTTTCTTGTTCTCTTTTTTCTTTATTTTTTATGATTGCTTATCCATGTTTCATACAAAAAGGTAAATCTATATTGTTCTTTCTGACAATTCATACTCTCAAGAGTGCCACATGAAAAAAGCTTTTTGTTTGTATGTTTTTGGCTCAATGTCGCAAATTTTCAAGGCGAGGGACATTACTCTTCTGAAAGGAGCTACATATATTCTATGACTTTTTTGCAATATATTAACTATTCTATGCACTTAACAAATAGTATGTCTAGTTTAGATTGGGAAAACTACATTAACTCCGTAAACATTATTTACCAGGCCTGCCAATGCCAGTCTTATTACACTCGAGGGAAGAGAAGAGAGCCCCTTACACACTAGCTCAGTAGTATCGTGTTAGTATTTGTTCTTTAGTTTATCACAACAACGTAAACTCCGAAATGATACATTTCCTTTAACACGAGGTCATCATAAATCGGATTTAGTTTAACAGTGGAGTGACATATGTTAAGTGATATATTACATTGACATATTTCACCGACTAATTGCGTGACAGGTTTAAGAATCCACTAGTGATGTCCGGTAAGTCCGTTCCGAACTAATCAGATTTTATGGATTAACTACATCAAATCTTAGATCATCACTTCATAGTAAAGTGTACAACTACAACGAAGGTTTCCTTGGGTACCTTGTCTTCATCAGCAGTTTTATAAGCAACCAAAAGCCGATCTTCCAAGATTTTGTGATAAGCTATGTACGTGCTTTAGCTACGTGGATTGGCTAGGGACAGGTGCAAGTAGCAATAGGAATTGCTGCTTGAAAACTATTGGCTGTAAAGCTACAGTAGCCAAGCATATATTTTCTCAGCGTGTATGACTTAGCAATGTACAAATGCATTAGCAGAGCACAAACCTTGATTATTTTTATCTCCCTTCTTTTCCTCATTCCTTTGATTTTTACACGAATTTGGTGAAATACGAAAGGTAATGGGCTGTAAATTGTGTGAAAAATGCAGTGTCGTATGGCTACTTTATGACGAATAAATTTGTAACTCTACCGCCTTTTAGAAAAAGATAGCGATTCATTCTTGCATTTTCGACCTAGAATGCCTTAGTCGTGCAACAGTATGATGAGAAGATAGTACATAGGTCAACAGATATAAAGAGGAGGACTGGGACAAAAAGAGGATAAAAATGGAGACAAAAGACAATAGCAAAGGTAAGAATAGATCTATGGAAAGACACAGAACGAAGAAGAGGCTAAAGTAAAGAAACAGAGTGCAATGCTTAGATTCAAATCAGCAATATTGACCAAATTCGTCTAGGTATTATGTCCGTTTAGGTATTAAATAAATCTAGTGCGGAAGAAATAAAATAAACAGTGGTGATAAGAATTTTTATGAATTTCCTTATCACATTGTCAAGATGACAATCCATTAGCTTTGTCTTTAAATTTCTTTGTACCTTTATTTTATAATTGTAATGTAGTGCATATTGAACTTGGTTTGTAGTATGCGATCCAGTATTGGCATCAGTTGCTTTCTGCATGCAGTTGCCTTACTTACTTATGTTACTTACACGGTTGCAACTAAAGAAAAGTCTGTTATAGAAGCTAAAATATAAACAGTTAACATACTCGCCATGGTCATGCTAATGCCATGACTATCGTTTAATATTTATGCCCCATAAAGTTGGTCTTGACAGTGTTGGGACTAAGCAACTGCTCAGAGGATAAAGCCGACGGTTTAGTCTTTACTCAATGTAAATTTGTTTTAATTTACTTTGTAATTTACTTTGTGCTTCATGTATAATGCGCTCACTGGTTATCAGTTATGAATCCAAATTCGTTACCATGTAACAGAAGCGGTCAAATCAACATGATATTTGTTTAATTATTTCTTGTTACTCGCACACGGCTAATAAAATTTATGTCATCTGACAGTGTTTCTTCCTCTTTTATGTTGTCACTGTATCCAGTCTAAAAGCAAGGTCCAAGTCACTTTTACGAGGCAAGTTTTAAAAGGTAATGTTTCCTGGGACCTGGCGGAAATATTCCATTCATTTCAGGTCACAAACATCCGGTCTGATAGCGTAACAGCTGCACCTCTTCTGCCTTCAAATTCACTAGTTCATTTATTTTACAAATCGTTTATTGTTTGTGATACCGGTATAGTTAATACCGTCCAGCGCTTCTTATGTCAAAACACGAGTATTCTTAATCTGTATTCTTTAAACATAATGTTTGAACTTTGCGTTGCTATGCTAACTTTAAGAGTAACAATAATTGACCTACTTGTTATGGCAGCTGAATGTCTTGAAATTAATTTCAAATAAAAGCTGGTTTGGAAAACTAGTTTTTAGCAGCTAATTCTTTACAGCACTAAGTCGGAGTTTGGATCTCGTGCTGATGGACATCGGGAAATATTACCCGTAGTGCTCTGTCTCTGATTGCTGCTCCATTAATATATTTACTTTTTTTGCATTCTGATATTGGATAGTTTAAATACGACGTCAGCATTGCAACACTCTGTAAATGTGTTGGTGCATTCGTCTGGAGAGAAAAGGCATGACGTCTCCTATTCGAGATATATCCCGTTGCTTTACGATGTCGCCACTCCTAATTTGCACTAGAATTTTATGTGGTTACATAGGTGTTAGTTAATTGTAACAGAAGGAGATGCCAGCTTTGTGGTTTGATAGCGGAAAGGAACAACTTAAAAGGTTAAACGAAGTAAAACACCTCATTAACCAACTATTTAAGTGTGACAGGGAAATGTCCTTCATCTGTTGGAGTGTTGGATTCAATATAAGCAGTAGATACGTAGCACTAAAGTACAGTTAAGGATTACGGTTAAGGATCATAAAGCAGACAGTAATAATGCAACGAAGTATGATCAACAGACAGACTTCCTAAGCTTCCTTTCTGAGAACATACGGTTTTATAAACTTTATGATCAGCCACCGAGCAGCTTGGCGCTCGGCGCTGGAAGCAGGGCGTCGTGAGTGTGAACGGGCTCGCTGCAGAAGCTTGCAGAACGGCGGACCCGACGCCATTAGCAGGCGGAGCCGCTCGCACGTGAAGCTCTCCCTCAAACTTGAGATGTGTAGAACAAGATCGTCGACAACGACGCAAAAGCCACCACCACTACTATTACTACTGCTACTACTACTGACATGTTGGCAAGTAACTGTTGGTTGTTTTAGAAGCTGACAAGATACATGCGAGAATTTAAAAATTAAACTGAAAATACCATTCTTTCATAAAACTTGCTATGATTTGAATGAAAATGGTGTCTTTGGGAATGTTCACAGGAACAGACAGGAAATACAAGTACTAAACATTGTAAGTTTGTCTTGCCTATGCCTAAGCAGAAAAAACTAACAGGTTTTAGCCTTTAAAGACGTTTTGGGAGGTTTCAACCAACTTTCTACTTGGAAATTTCCGAGGCAGTGGAGGGATGGGCTCGGGATGCATTTGCATCCAGGCATCCCTACTCCGCCACTGCCTGCAATAAATATTTAAGAAGGAATGCGTGTGACTCGGGATGGAACTGCGACGAAAATTTGCATCTTGATTGCTATAAATTTAAGTCAAAACAGGACTGTAAAATGGTTTAGCTCTTGACAATGTGTTTACAACTGGTGATTGAAGCTGGAACGTCATTTCACGAGACATGTAACCATTGTCTCTACAGACATAAAAGTTGCATACCTTTTTTGCATTTTAGAGGACTAGTTGGTGTTCCCCCAATTTTGGTTAAGCCATGACATCAAATTTGCGGGGGGCAAATCAGGTCTAAAATTAAATAATGACAATAGTCACTTGAATAATTGTATTTCTTAAAACAAACAGTATACATACAACAAATACTTATACGCTCCAGTTATTTACTATGTAGAAAGTGTTTCCTTTGCAATATACTTAGAACAAGCTGCGGACAATCTCAGCAAATATGTTAAATATATATAACTAATTTTGTATATCTAACGCGGGAATAATTCCTAAAACCTTGTGCTTGAAATGAAGAACCAGGTGTATTATTGTAAATGGCCCGTCCTCAATAATCAAATGTGAGAAAAAACACCTGACTCACAGCGGACAACATTTGTGGATTTGTTGTGTTGTTGTTGTTATGGCAGCCCTATGCGCACAGCGGCAAAGTACTCTTTATTTTCTCCAATGATTTTTCATGTTGAAAAACATGATTTAAATCTTTATATCCAAATGCGTGTTCTGAAGCTACCAGGGTTCTTACACAAAGAATTAAGCAATTTCCTCTCAAATAAATGATAAAGCAGTTTGTACTTTCATGTGGACAATTAGTAGGCAATCAATTTCTTTCGGATATTCTTTCTATTCTTTGTTTACTCTTCATATGTTTTTGCTTAACTTCCTTAGAAGCATAGAAACACCGTAAATTTCTGTAAGTGCAAAACATCTTGTACTTTGTTCTATTTTTTAAAAAACAATTGGTCTCAAAATTTTTCGTTCAGTTTTTGCTTTCCACCTGTCTATGGTTAAATTCAAATCTTCTTCTAGTTTCACTTGCCATTTCTTGACTATATCGTAACACCGTACGTGATCGAATGGCTACTTACAGAGTTAACTCTTTCTACTGGTTGATGCTAAGGATATACCTTGTGACCTAAACCGTCCATCATGAGGATGTATGCTGTTTAAATCGTAGAATAGAATATTAGAGATTTCAATGATATGATATTATGTTCTCTTGAATTCTGTTTCCCAATTTTACCACTACCATTAGTTGGCTGGCGTTTCATTGCAGAACATTGAAATGGAGTGAGCTCGTGCGACATTTTACTCGATGGGAAGAAGTAGCTATTTAAATGTAGAGTAGCACTCAAATCTCTTAGAATGAAAGTGAAATAAGATAACCTTGATCAACATGGCAAACTTTCGTAAATAATTATAGAAAATGTAGCGAAGCTATGCCATTGCCTCCTTCCAGATGTAAATGGCCTCGTTTAATCATTCTATGCTTTTATGCCGATATCTTCCTCCTAACCGGACTGAGAAATGGGTTGTTAATGGAATCTTTGGGTTCTTTCCCCAATGCGCAAGAAGCCGCATTTTCTTTAATACATCTGTTGAAGACACTTCTTTTTATCTGGTGACAGGCCAGAGAATCAATCCCAACAGCTAATTCTGTATATCTCTAAATCTTTGCTAAAGTTTGGATATTTGCGTGTAAGCATATAAAAGCTATAAACAAAGCAAATGAATGAGACCATTACAGAACAATAACAACTTGTCTTAACATTCATGGCAAAAGAACCTACTTGTATCGTCATCATGGGAAGTGAGAAAGGCAGAAACTGAGTTTCATCGAAAGGTATCGGCCGTGTTCCGTGTTCCTTTTGCAATGATTTGTATGTACATGATAGTGCTAAAACTATTGTCAGTCACCCAAAAACCTACTCTGTCACTCTTATCCATTACAGACATGTACCCTTCAGAGACGTTTGAGGTCCTTGTCGTGAACCTGAGTCAAAATCGTCAACCTTCGGCAGGGAAGCCAATGGCAACAAAATAATCAGCACTACACAAACATGCCGCTTCGTTCCCATGTAGTCCCATGAAAAGTGCTCCATCATTTGCCCTGTTCCATTCCTACATCTGTAACACGTAAGTGTGATGAACACGCTAGGGGAAAACGTGACTTCATGTTTGATGAATTAAAAGCCGCGAATTTTAGCTCCGCACCCAACTGATATGTAAAGTTATCTTTGTCTCCATTATCATAAAGTCTCTCTACCTCACCTCGACTCCGCACGAAAAACCGGAAATTTGCAACCCGTTTTGACTATAATAAGAAACAGAAGCAACAACGTATTGTATTGAAACACTTGTCTGTAATTTGTTTGTAAATTAAATCTGATCCTGCTGTGAAAGAAGGATCGTGTACTCTTAATAGTTTTTGTATTTCAGTTACGTGATATGATGAGTCATTCTTCAAGCAAAACTCTTATAAACAGCAAAACACGTGCAAATAGTATGATTGTAACCTCATGCCATAAACAGCCGATAACAAGACATTTGAACGTGTAAGTGAGCTAAAATTATCAAATTCCAGGCAGTACGAAGGTCAGATTTGCTGTAGAGAAACTCTGGTTCAAATTTCGAGGCACTGCAATATTATTTCTATGAAGGACTGGAACCAGGTGCAGTTGCGTCAGTGAAGAGACCGTGGCCCAATGAGTGTTTCAACTCGATTTCCGCTCTTTAACATGGCTCAGTTTTTTTGGGGGAATTGATATTTGAACAATCTTTTTGTGGTAAAAAACTTGAAAATCCCGTTGAAAACTTAAGACATTGCACTGCAAAAATACTTAAAAGCTTTTTTTTGTCTGACACTCTTCAGAGTATGACATGCGATTCTGCCATAGGCCAAAATTTACTAGAAAAAACGCCAGAATACGCCAAAATGTATCAGGACGAGAATTGTCGGATAATTGGCACAGCTAGATCGTCCTTTCTTTTACGTGTGTTGGAGTCCTACATTAAAACAAGAAAACCAGTACTCTGTAGGCAGACAGAATTTGTTTTTTGACTTGGACTCTTCCAATAATGTTTTGTATCTTCATTTTCTCTTTCTTTTTTTTCCTGTCTTGTTTATGATTGGCTAGCTTCGATACATGGTTGGTATAAAAAAAGGTT
This sequence comes from Chironex yamaguchii, assembly GCA_024741275.1. NCBI lineage: Eukaryota > Metazoa > Cnidaria > Cubozoa > Chirodropida > Chirodropidae > Chironex > Chironex yamaguchii. Next base: position 887 of record JANTCA010086880.1, on the reverse strand, counting down.
TCCATATATATATTTATATAGTATATATATTTATACTTTCCTTTCTGACGATTCATACTTTGAAGAGTGTCACTGGAACGAAAAAAGCTTTCAAGTATGTTTCCTGCCCAATGTCACAAATCTTCAAGGCTAGTTGATATTTGTGTTGAATTCGTTTTCAGCACTTGAAAGTTCGCAACCACCTAATAGAATCTGAAAATGTAAAAACTTTCTTACGCCGATTATTAAACTGTTTGTCAATGCCCGCCAAACACTGGAGGTTACAGGTAAAATCTCAGATTTTAGAGGTGACCTATCATTGGACAGAATTTCTCATGCCCTTAAAAGCAAGTCGTTTTCTTTCGGTCTTCTTTTACAGTTTGAATTGAAACATGTATTGAAAGTTTATCTTTGTTTGCCATATAGAGAAAAATATGTTTTTGATTTTTAGCGCCCCTCGTGCTAATCAAAGATGTATTGTCAGCGATGCCGGAACAGGGGAGTACGGACCAGCTCTTTCTTGAGGGGGGCACGCGAGAGGAGTGTCGTTTTTGAATCATTACGGCTCTTGTTTTACAACAAGACTTATCGTGAATTTCGATCGTCATTGGTGGCCAGAATGTCGATTCTATTCTTGTTACTGTGGCCAGCATTACCTCTTCTGCGATTTTCCTGCACGTAAGTCAAGTATACAGTCCCAAACATATTGTAACTTTTTCATTGCTTACTCGGCAAAATTGGGTTAATTTAAGTCTTGCAGGAACAGATGAAAGAAAAACTTGTCATTCTGTCGTGAATTCTCCACTTGGACTAAATTAGCTCAAACTTTTAAAATAAGAAATGTGTATCACGTCATGATTTTTACGTCAACACCATGACGAAATGTAACACTACGTCATGGTGGTTGC
>JANTCA010086870.1:0-14044 GCA_024741275.1 Chironex yamaguchii | reverse complement strand
GCGTAGTTCATACTGACTGTTGGCGACATCAGACGATTTTCCCTCATTTCTTGGGCAAAATTGAGTCTGCCCGTTATCTGAAGAAATCACAGGGAACCTTGTGTGCAAAACTTTCAGCTCAGTGTTGTTGTGAAAACCTATCGGAGATATCGCCTTAAGCAAATTACCAGCAGCCGCCACTGAGTAAAATTAAACCAACATTTGTATAAACAGTAGTACTGGACCGAGATAGTGAAACACATTTGCAAAGCCATCCTCTCATAGACCATAAACGTATCCTGAAAGATTTCCTGCTGGAATGGTCAGATAACAGTTTATCACACGTGTAATCAATGACCACATCTTCTTTCCGTGCATGCAAAGGCCAATTACCTCTGAGCACTATCGTAGTTTTCACATGGTATTCAAAGCATACAAAGTTACAAACAAAGAAGTGTTAAGCTGAATGAACTTCAAAGAAAGATTATTTAAAATCCTCCAGAAGAGAATTCTCAGATTTTTCGGCCATGCCATTCGAAAGGAAGATTTGCTGAGAAAAATTGCTGGATGGGGAAATCCAGGAAGACAGGAGCAGAGGCAGACCCAGAACGATGTGGTCCAATAATATCAGCCATTGGACAGGCCTCTCTCCTACGTCGAGGCTATAAGGAGGATGAGCGACAGAAACGGCTGGCACATTATAGCATCCAACCCTCTTATTTAGAGGACGGAACCCAAGTGGATTGGAATGGATTCAAAGCAAGTATACTCTTGTTGACGACTCTAGTTTCGATTGCCAAGAGCCAAAGAACATGTTGCAAAGTCAAAGCTGAGAATTACTTTCACTATACGATGAAAGATGAAACACTTAGCGAGTGACTTTATCTTTCTAGCATGCAAGAATGACCAATCATTAGCAAATTTGCACTGATTAAACCATGTTTATTTCGTAGCAGTTCATGTTCAAAACTTATATAATAGATACAATAGTGAAGTCAACTGAAGATGGCTGTTGGAAAGCCGAAACATGCAAAATGTGAGAAATTGTTCTTTCTCAGTAAAAGCACATTCATCACGAAGAGTAAACCTATTTTCAACAGTTTCCTCACTTTTGAAGGTTCAATATTTATTCAGAGGTTCGCACTATTAGATAATCGATTTTACTAAAAAGAATTCATGGTATTTATCCAATTGTAATCATAGGCTTTTACCACTTCCTTAGTTTTTGGTTCATGTTACTGTACCAATAATGATCCAAAATCTCTTCAAAGAGTTGAATAAAGTACCTAAATGACGTCATTATAAAAATCTATTTTTAGAATTTCGGGATTTAAAGCACATGTTTAGAAAGCGTATCATCAAATGACCCCAGATGTGAGATTTTAAATAAATCTATCCAACATTGTTAGAGATATGACAAATCGATAGCCAGTTCATTGTTTATCAAAGCACTCTATTTTACGACTGCTTCATAGTTTCATGAAATGAGCCAATAACACACTGTCTCAATAGGAAAACATAAATCTTCCAATTGTGATGTCTGAGGCACGTTTTCTCAAATTTAAATGAAACTTTGTTGAAGTCGTTATTTATGAGCTCCGTAAGCATCCGAAATCACAATTTATATACTGGACAAATAGATTTTTATGGCACTACCACCCAAGTACTATGTATTCCTGTTTGAGATTAAAATAACTATTTATAAGTCAAGTGTATGTTTGAAGTCAGTTTAGTACAGCGTATTGCAAATTGTTGTTTAACGTATAAGTTGGGGACCTAACACGAAGGTAAGAATGTACCGTATTCAGCTAACGTCAAAACTCGTAACTAATAGGGCAATTTTCAGTTATGCAGACAAAATTTCTTTTGCACTCCTCATCCACCACTGCTAACACTGCAACGCCTATGCCATTGCTATGCCATATTTTATCATAAGTAATCCTATACTAAATTTGAATATTTTATACTTTACCTGAAAAAAATAAGGAAGCAATGTAAGAATAGAGTCCTAATCCCGTTTACTGCAAGTTTCACTTGCAAAATGCAACTTGGTAAGCAAGACTCATAAAGGAAACAAGGTGAAAAAAATATGAACTAGACATTAACAAGGCGGTAAATGTTGAATGTCCCAAAGGGAAACGTAATAATAACAAAGAAAACTAAAAAGGTCATTGAAGTGTGTTTCGGTTGTTGTTAAGTACAGATTTGTGTTTAGCTATTAGCAAGCTTTGATGAATGAGCAAGTGGCTAACAAAAGGGGAACAAGATATAATCTTAAAAGTGGTCAAAAGCGTCGTGCTGGGCCGGCGATTGCAAATTGCTCCAAGATACTAGAAAAGGAAGGGCCAGGTATCTTTCTCCTTGTCAAGACAGAAATAACAAAATGTTCGGAAGCTCTCACATGGAAGTGGTGAATAGTTGGCCTATGTAAGGGTTACAGCTTCTGTGAGTAAATGTGTAAACAGTATCTTTTTGCGATGTATTGTACATACGGTTGACTTCACATAGATCGCTTTTATCGGGACCGGACGAATAAATTTGATATCTTCAAAGTTTGATATACTCGCAATTCGATTTTTTTATCTAATGCACTAATGCACCTTCAATGTCATTCAGACAGCATATGTACTAACTGTTGGAATTAAAAATATTTCAAAATAACCATAACAACTTATCATCCTATATTAAATGCCGAAACAGAATGATGATCCCAATTCTGTCCATACGCAGTAGCTAGCGTCATCGCTATCCATTACACTTGTCCAACATGTACACAGATTTCGATACTACAACGTGGTTTATAGTATTGCTCTATCGTATACAACTGTGTTGTTTTTTCTAAACTATACTACATAATACCACACCACACTATATTTAATATTTCGTACTACCCTATTGCAGTGTTTAACATTGTATATAAGAATAAATGTTATACCATAATCTACTATGTCACACATACTGACGTATATTATACTATGCTATCCCATACCAAAGAATCGACGCATGCAATACACTACACTCTACAGTGTATTCCACCATAGTATACAAGATTACGCTAAATTAAACCATATACTATACTGTATTACACCACACAGCTCCACACCACACGGTACCACACTATCGTTTCACGTACTATATATAATATATTGTCTCTACGCAACTAAACAATACATTCCCATAATACATCATGCTATGATACATACTTTGCTTAACTGCAGTATACTATAATATACTATCATCTAATATACCATTCTATCATCTACTGTAATTGTAAATAAATCAGTTGATCTGCCAAGTGCAAGCTGTGTTATGGCATGGATCTACACAGCCAAGTTCATAAATAGCATCATTATGAGATATTAAAGCGTATGTGTCTATAAGTGCTAACCTCCCTTTCACAACGAGTAACGTCTTCTATTTTTGATCTGTTCATCCTCACCAATCCTTAGAAAACTTGGAAGTGACAACCAAGGTGTCCTAAAGCTACACGACATAAAATGTTCATTAATCACCCTGTTGAATTTATCCTTACAGGAGTACAAAAATGCTTCTCATAATTGTACTGATGTTCTGCCGTGTAACGTGACAAAGAAGTAAATTCGATATATCTACTGTAAGTGGAGCAAAAATCCTTCAACGACAGTGATACAGTCAGGAAAAGTGTCAATATTTAAACTTATGGAAAAATATTTTTGTCAAAAATGCTAAAACAGTAATGCGCAAGAACTAGAAATACAGAATCTCCAACTACAACTTCCTTCAAAATGCCGAGGGTATGCAAACCGAGATTGCTAGGAGATGGATTGAGCACGTCCTGCGGATGGAGGCAGAATATTCCAATAGTTATTATCGTTCTCCGCTGGACGCCAGAAGGAAAGAGGAGGCGTGGCAGACCGAAGCAGACTTGAAGGAGGACGGCGCAGCGCCAAATGAAAGACCAAGGCCACTCCAGGGCGACAATTCAGAACAAGAACAATGAACCATCTTCGTCGCTGTTCTTCGCACCAATGATTGTAATGGACAGTAAGTTGTAATGCACAAGAGATCCATGAAATGAACATTTCAAACAGTGTATCAGGTTTACAAATCAATACTGATGAAAAGTACGGACAAGCAGAGGGATGGAGTCTTAATTCATTGTGACGAAAGATTTGATAATTAACCGTGTAGATCAATCAAAGCTGAAAATAATTTCAAATTTTTTTGTGAAAATAGTACCAAATATAGAAAAGAATCCAGCAATATCCTCAAACTAAAAAATTCCGTTTAAAGGACAGTGTGAAAATCAAAAACACAAAATAACCAAACGTTGATACCAAGTTGCATTAATTTTTCCCTGGTTCTTCTCGAAAGTGAAATTCGGCTCACAAAAAATTTGAATAAAATTTGAAAAAGTTGATTATGTAAAACAAATAAAATACAACAGAAGAAATCAATACAGAAATCTCCAAATATCATAAAAACGAACACGCAAGAATTGTTTGAGGCAAACAAGCGCTGGGCCTAGAATATGGCTGTTAAAGAAAACTGTTACATTTTCCAAAATCTTTGAAACGAGCCCAGCACTTAAATTTTTCGATCAAAAAAAAGAAATAAAAAATCCTGCAAGATCAATGGCAGAGAACAAATTACGATTATACGACAGAAACTGCAAATCCATGTGTTACTAACTCAACATACCAAATATTACAAGAAATGCAGTCAAATAGACACAGTAAAAAACTTGAATGCTTGGAAGCATTCAACATATAAGTATAACGACAATACCTCCCCTCACGGAACGCAAAAATTGCTTTTGTGTACCAAATTGTTATTAAAATAAACTTCTGGGTGTTATTATGTCAACGTAGACAAGCGTGAATTTAAGTGTACGCGCAATTGCACGAATCGATTAAAAGCATTTGATAAATCTTCACGTGTAAATCTCAGTTTGTTCAAAGAAGAGGAAGACCGGCTAGAGAGTAGTTCGGTGATCCTAAGGACGACTGTAACAGAAACCTGGCAGAGCTGGTGAGACTGGCACAGGACAGAAAAAGTTGGCAAGCTCTCATTACGAACACAGTAACACCAAGAGGTGTGAGGTGACACAATAACGATGATGATGTTCACAGGAAAAGTAATTCATTCCAGCATAGTCACAGGAGAGATATAGTCTGCAAGCGAACAATGCGCTATTGTTCTAGCTCTTTGACAAAGGGTTTGCTAGACCCAGGATCTCCGAAGGTGCACGAGTATTGCGCTTTGTGCATTTCGTGTTGTTATTCCATCACGAGACACTTCTATCGACTTTGGATTTGTAAGTAGTATTCAAGTGTTTAAGTCCCTAAATTGCTGAAGAATTTTGACATTTGCTTTTTGATCTTCTTTAGCTTTTTTATTTGTGTTACTAAATAAGCCTTAGCCAAGGTCACTACTTGATTGGATACAGTAAATATTTATGTATTGTATCAATATCACTTTGTTTTCATGTTATCATAAGATAGTAAGTTGTTATCTTGAACTCTAGGCAACTTGTTATCTCTCTCCTGTGACTATGGTGAAAGCGAATACACAAAACTACTCACACAAACTTGAGGGAAAACATTAATCTAAAGATCTTTTCAGCACACTTTAAAACCATGGTTTTGAGCTGGAGAGGATGAAGGTTCTTGTGCAGCAGTCGAGGCAGACGTAGTAACAACAGAGAAAAATGTAACATCACGATGTTTGAAATTTGAATGCCTTGTCAATCCCCAGCAGAATATATTTCTATATATCTCTATATTTCTTGTTGAAGTAGAACAATAATGGATCGGACAATTTGCTCCAAGCATTGCGATGGAACAATAACAAAACAAAGTGCACAATAAGCAATACTCGTGCACCTTCAGAGGTCCTGGGTCTAGCAAAACCTTTATCAAAGAGCTAGAACAATAGCACATTGTTCACTTCTGGACTCTCCTGAGATCTCTCTCCTGTGACTATGGTAAGACCAATCTCAAACAATCAAAACCTGAGATTACTAGATCTATCAGAAGTTCATTTGCTTGAAGTCATGGATAGAAATTCAGAATCCAGTTCATTCAAAAGTATCATTTTAAAAACAGTTATACATCTACTTAACTTATGAAAACATAAGCCACTAAAGCACACAACACAATCTTGTTAAAATGGCAAATTTCTCTGAAATCTCCAAACATGAACAAGTAACCATTTTTTTCCTATGGCAGAACCCTCAGTCAACATCATTTTTTTCTTCTGTCTACCCCACTTAATACCTAGATTACATTTCTGATGCAAACCCAGTACTGATTTGGATGGCTCTCCCCTTTAGGTTCATTGTTGATAAGGAAAACTCAGTATTCTCACAAAATTTTAACTAGTCCTACTCTGGCCATTCTGGATCGAAACATCAGTTTTGTAGGGCAGTCAAATTAAATTTAAAATGTAGAAGTTGCAAAACCCTGTCATTATCCACCATTTCATATGCAAAATTGGCACATTAAATTTTCAAATGCTTTTTTACTTCGCCATGAACAATACCTGCAACATAATTAGGAGTTAAGGCATATCAATTGATAGTTTGGGTCACCATTTTCTCAGGATAACATGCAAACATTTTGACATCTATCTTATCCTTGTCTCTAATGTACTGCAACTAAGTTACCACAAATGTAAGATCTTGACACAAAAAGCACAAGATGCAGCATTTTTTCAATTTTATCTTATATCCATTTACACAGAGAACATCTCAAATGCGAGCAGGTCCTGTTCCTGGTCTTGGACGATTAGGATCATTTTGCTATAAAAGAAGGGAGGCACTTATTGTCAAATCACAAGGAAATGAGAATTTAGGTACAGCAAACAAATAGTAAATTAAAAAGTATTCAAACTGACCAGTCAATATTGATTAAGCCTTGGTTGACAAAATTTCCATAAATTATGACAAAATTGACTAAAAATTTTAAACTAATAACTGTAAGCATTCATGTTTGATTATAATCGAGAAATTCTGAGAGGAATATATGAGGATGTCATACCTTTTGAGGGAATCTAGCTGGTGGTGTGCGGATCCTTCGTTCCTTCTTGGATCTGTTTCTAACTACCTTGGAGTGAATAGCACAACTGACGCAGTACATCAATTTTGCATATAATTTTGGAAGAGCATACACTAAAGAGAATGAAAGAAATGAGGCAATATAAAGAAGACTATTGATAAATTGCATTACTGAGTAAAATAAACAATGTATACCATAAAATGTGGCTGTAACATCCTCATGGCTACATAGCCCAACCAATGCCAAGAAATAAAAAATAATTCTCAAAAACACAATAAAAAGCACTATAACATTGAATACAAATAGCACTCATTACAAACCCTTGGTTGGGTCAGTATTGTGATTTATTACACCCTTGCAAATGTACTAAACATGAAATGACATTGCAAAGGGCTATGTTAAGTGTTCTAGATCATGACAGCACCACATGCCTCTATGCAATTATCCACTAAAAATTTCATACACACTAATTACATAATGAACATGAATGTTGCTAGTGCGACTGTAGATTAATCACAGTACATAGTTATACACCTTCCCTGAATGTAAGCTTGCTCTGGTATTAATCCTTTCAAAGTTTGAGTGAATATTGGGTCCAGTACAAATAATAGGAGTTGTAGTAACAGAAGTGGGATTTATGGTTATCCAAGTACGACCATAGGAAATAGAGGGGGCAGTTGACTTTTGAACATTTTCAAATATTAAGCAATTTTTTCAAGTTATATTTTGAGAAATCCAAGACAAAGAAATGACATAATTTATGTAAGCACGGCTTTTGGAAGAAATTTTTAATGTATTAAAATAACAGTTTCATGGACACCTGACAAAAAATGAATAAAAAAATGTGACACAAGTGTATGGTTTTACAATTTACTTTGCCATAGAAATTTTCAGGTTTGTAAATGTTTTCCTTTGTTTTCCTTTTTCTCTGCTGATTTCAACCTCTCTTTTTACCATTTTTGACTCCTTTCTACTAATCACGGAACAGAAGCCAAGTCTCTCTTGTTCACTCACACAAAATACATGTCAGACAGTGACTGCATATTTTTATGCCTTGGATTCAACTGCTTTCTGTGTCACTCCACAGATTAAAAATTCAATTAATCTCATGGTTACTTTGTAAGCCTTTCCAGTTACTTTGTAGTATAAAGGATAACAAACCCTTACTCCACCGCTTTCATTTTGTTCACACCTTGACATTCCACTTTGGTCTGAATGATTTTGTGAGGTGCACATTTTGTGCACCTCACTACTGAGTTGACCACCTTCAAATTTCCTTTTTTCACAGACACACAATCATCCAGCCTCACAAGTAGAAATGTTTTGACTGTCTGGTTACTTTTGCCCATGTTTTATGCTCAGTTTTAACTACCAATGTTTACTATAAAACCTTCAAAAATCCTGATTTAAAACTCCTGCTAGAGATTGCCAGGTCTATTTCTTCCTGAACTCCTGTAACAACTTGTGTTGCCCTTTGTTTACATTTTCTTCTCCCAACCTGACTTGAGTATTGCCAGTTTTCATTGTTTTGCTTAAGGAAAAGTAACTAAACCAATACACCTTTAGTAAGAGCAAGTAAGCTACATGCTACTCCAATTTCCACTGAAATAACAATGGAAGATACCAAATAAACAGATATAAAGCTGTTTCATTTTGGCCCAAATTTCCAAAACAGCATCCCAGACAGCCATTCTCCACATGATTTTCTTTTCTGTTTTCACACCTATCCTGTACTTCAAAGCTGTCTAATGTGCCCATGCCTTATGATCTTTTCCCATATCTTCCTTCCACTTCAATTACAAACTGATTACACTGTTACTTATAACAGACAACAACATGAAAGATACACTAGTAAATTAAGTGCTTTAAAACAAGCAAGACAAGGTGCACAAGGTCATGGAAAATTCCTCTCCCACAAGAAAAACTATTCACACCTTCCCACTTTCCAATGGCCATGTAAAACGTTAAATGTTCTCTGCAAGGTACTCACAGAACACATAAGGCCAAAGACACTTCAGGCAAGATAGACATCAGGCCCAGAAAGGTTGAAAGTAAATTTCACATGCTACATTTAGAAGGGTACTCAAATGAGATTACAGTCCACAAGAAGATTCAAAAAGTATGCACTACAAGTATTGACTACTTCCTATAGGGGGCCATAGCAGTTTATCCTTCCAGACAACCACAAATGTTATGCAGCACAAAACGACTCCCAATATCTTCTACTGGGCCATCACAAAGCCAATAATAAAGCACTATTTTCAAGGGGCAAACAAGAATTTGCAGTACCTATACCAATTCTTAGGGTCTCGTTAAGTGCTGACATGTTTGTTCCATGTAGGTAAAAGTGCAAAGGCCAACTGACACTTTTACTTCATGCATTTATCAAATACAGATTATAAAAATTCAGAATTTAATACTTCCAAAACCATGTAACACAACTTTACATTTTCATTAGAACCTGACACTTACTGCAATGATTACAATGCAAAGTTTTGATAGTTTTAGAATAAAAAAAGACAAGGAAATAGAAATAACAGCATAACAAGTAGGTTAAAACAAGACAATGTATTTTTAGTTGTATGTTTTGACAGAAATAAACAAAAATATCAAAGGTGAAGCAACATTTAAACAGATCAAAGTATGTTATAAAGATACTCAGCTACTCACCATCATAAACACTGGCTTCTGTCAGATCACGAACAGCTGCAGCTTCCACAATATTCCTAATGACAAACTTTTTTATTGCTTTGTCCTTAGGGACACAACGGGCACAATTGGTGCACCTCACAGATCTTACATGACCACGACCGTGTTTCGACCTCCCATTGTTTCTGCGTTTCTGCGTCTACAATGGCAAGAAGATAACCTTATGCAATTTATGCATATATACATATCATAGTTGCTAACAGAAGAACAAACCAATAATTGGATCTGCAAACCTAATATTTACCTTTGGAGAGCATATTCCCTCTTTTGTATTACAGTCACTTGTAATAATGTAAAGAAAGAAGGAGATTCAAGTGCACATGTAGAATTTCGCTAATCCATTTTTACTCTGTAAACAAATTCTATTTCTAATGTCACATATGTTGGTGTATGTAAATACATATCTTGTTTTGTTCCTTGTGTACATAGAAGTTGTAGTTACATACAGCATTTAATGTCTTGTTTACGCTTACAGTACTTTACATTGATGCCTAGCTTAAAGTTGAATGCCTTATTTCATTGAAGTGATGGTTTGTATTTTTGTAGCTTCGAATGGGGAGAGTAGCCATCCAACATTTTATAACCATGACCAATGATAGGAGTACCATAGCAGCAGCTCTTTGGCCCAACTATCTATAACCATTGCTGTTGTCAGTAATTCATACAAACCAGAGTCTGTCCAGGCATGAATATTGTCAAACTAGCCAAATGATAACTGGCATCACTTGTCGAGGTTTAATTTTATCTAGAGGAGGACATACTGGAGTTGTTATTTTAAGGGGATAAATTTTCACAAGGAAGAAAGTGGTATTGATATTATTCTCAACCCACTACAATACAATGTCATACACTTCCGATATTACATGCGACGTAATAGTTACTATGCCTTGATATATTAAAGGTCACATTCTGATTTGAGGCGCATTATCGAATTTCTCAGCAATTTAAGAATTCATGATGATCAGTTACAGGAAGAACTTACTCTTGTTTCATGGTTTCAATGACGAATGCATGGTATATTTGTTATGCATAGCTAACCTATCATACTTGCTTTTATTTAGAAATAATTTAGAAGCAGTTCGACTCTTGAATCACTAAATTAATGGGTCCTGAAAAACTGGAATTCTTCAAAATGTGGTGTTGCATAACCATAACTGCCTGACTTGAGTTCTGTGAAAACAATACAGTATAACAGCTGGGAAAAGTACACTAGGTGCATGTAGATCAAGGCTCTTAAGCAGTAAGGTTGCTTGTTATTTTGCATAAAAATAGTCATCAGCTGCTAAAAGCCAACACAAATATGCATGTTTGGTAAATCCACCATTACTAGCGTGGTGCACTTACACTGGAGTAGAATCAGCCTTTTAAGCCTGCATCGTTGTTGATCTTAAAATCAACGACAATTGGGATATAGCCACGGCCTTACTAGACGAGTTTAAGTTGATGTCAATAGTGTGAATCAGGTTAGCTCACACCGCCCATCAGACACTTGAACGATGGCAATAAAAAGGACACTGTATTATGCTTCGTATACTACACCATATAAATACAGAACTTTTCTTGTAAAAACGTTCTTATACATGCAACAGTTATCAATATTAACTCGCTAAGTGCCATACCATCTTGGCTGTGACTTGAAAACTTCTAAGAGAATTTAGCACATGAGGACGTCGATCCAAATCATGGCAAATCCGCTGACCGGTCATACCCAGGCCTCTCATGCACTTCCCATTACAAAGTATTGCATGTGAGCTTCTCCATCATAATGGCGTCACAAGCAACAAGGATCTTTAACAGTTTAGGGAAACTTGGTATCGGTTTGGCAGTCGCGGGAGGTGTTCTTAATAGTGCATTATACAACGGTACGTATATTATAAGCATGTAATGTTGCACCATTTACCATGATCAATGTTCACGATCTGCATTGCTAGTATCATAGTATGGGCAAGGTTTCAGTACGACGCTTTGAGAGGCCTTTGGATGGCAGTTATACGTCTTTTGATTTATAAGGTCCTGCCGTTATAACGAGTTGGCCTTGTTGTGCGTTGGACAGCTTATTCTACTCAATTGATGAGCTTGAAATGAGCTTGAAGTGGACCTGGAACCTAGATGTATATAACTAACTTGAGAACAGTCTGACACATATGGGGTTGTTAAAGTAAGATTATAACCAATCGACGTGTTCGTTTTATTAAACAAGGAGCGTTATGTCTATCGTATAAAACTGTGTAGAGATTGCGGACGTAAATATCACAATTTTTTACAAACAACTCGTTATGTAACAATTAAATGAACCATCGTGATGGTTTATATTGTACCTTTTCGGTATGTTACTATCATGCTTCATTGTGCCTTATGATAGGTCAAGATTGCATGTTAACAGTTATGACAATCTGCCATATTTTTACGAAATAAATAAAATTATTATTGTTGCTATTTGTATGTCGTCTAGACATACACGTTTTTTACGCTGGTAAGTAGTATAAATCGTCTACATTGGAGCATTTTTTATTTCTTCTTCAGTTGATGGAGGTCATCGTGCAGTTATATTTGATAGATTTCGTGGAGTATTACCGGATGTTGTAGGAGAGGGTACTCATTTCTTGATTCCTGTAGTCCAGAAACCCGTGATATTTGATTGCCGAAGTCGACCAAGAAATGTTCCGGTAATAACAGGGAGTAAAGGTTAGTTGATATGAATAAAGGTAGATTGTGCTCACTTGTGGATGTTTTACCATTTTATTAAGTGTACCCCTACTCAGTTATTTCCAAAATAAATATAGATCTAGCATCGATCTCCAGATAGACCACACGTTACTAGGACTGTTAATAGCAATGTCACAAACACCTTGTCATTTCAAGCATATTGTATCACTTGGCATTGTTGCATTGAGAGAAAGTACAAGTTTATGGATGAGTCAAGAAACTAACAAGATGAGCATTTCATCCATTTTGTAGTCAGTTTTGCAATTTGCATGCATTTCAGTTTGAAAACCAGCCCTTGGTAGACAAACACATTTCGTTAATTGAATAGAACTTTTCAAATAACAGTTTTGAAATCTATTTTGCGGTTATTTCACATTGGCTTGGTTTTGGCTTCTTTCTAGTTTTAAAAATGTTTGTCATTGTGATATTGTTCAATTTTGTGCCATTTTCTATACCCAACTTGTTTTGCAAAAATAGGTTTTTAGTATATTTTACTGTTTGAAAGTGATCTCATTATCTTTATCAGAATTTATCTTACACATGTACATCTTGCCTATATATATTGCATTTAATCTTGTCCTTGCAGATCTCCAAAATGTGAATATCACACTAAGAATACTCTTTAGACCTATGGCACCTGAATTACCAAAGATTTATATGAGTTTAGGAGAGGACTATGATGAGCGAGTTCTACCCTCAATTACAACAGAGATTCTCAAAGCCATTGTTGTAAGGATGCTTTTACAGTTTCTACAGTTTTCTTAACATTTTTTATTCATTACACATCTAAGGTACATAATCCTTGTGAATGGATGGCAAGATCTTTCTAGTCATGAAAACAATTCTTGGATTTACGGCAGAGAAACACTTAACTACAGCTTTTTTAATCTATGCTTCTATGTGGATAGAAACATTGCCTAGCCAAGGAAGTTTTAGGTATACAGGACATTTTTGAGGCCCAAAAGACTTTTTGGTTCCAAAATCAGTGATCTTTTCTCAAAGAATTCTAGAAACAAAATCCTCTGGATACCAATTTTCAAGGAGAATAGATTTTATTTTCCCTAGTTCCGAATTTAATTTAGATTTTGAACAGATACAATGTGCTCTATGGGCAAGTGTTCTGATGAGTCTGATTTTCCTTTTTTTTGGACAAAAAGAATCCCAAAGAATGTACTGACCAGTAAAAGTAACTTTTCGGTAAACTGTTGTTAGCAAATTAGTGTCAGTTTTTGCCAACAAAACATCAAGAAAAAGTAATAAACAGTCTTGTTCTTTTTCAACTGTAAATTTGAGACCTGGATGTAACCGGTTAAGTTTTTGGAAAAACCTGTCGCAATCCAACTCTAATTTAAAGATGGCAAAGGTGTCATCAACATACCGAAAATAAACAGACAACTTTTGGTTGTTTTCTTTTAGAATGTGCTCCTCATAAAAGCCGACAAAAATATTTTCCAATGCTGGACCCAAGGGGCTACCCATTGCCACCCGTCCTTTTGTCGATAAATTGTATTGTTAAAACTGAATTCAACACCTCTGGTGGCATATTCCATTAACTCAACAAAGATCTCTTCTGGGACGGAGGGCTGTTCAACCTTTCCCCTGTACAAAGCATC
>JANTCA010086860.1:0-14044 GCA_024741275.1 Chironex yamaguchii | reverse complement strand
CACGCTCTGCATATTTATGTATTGAGCACTGTTTTTTGAGGAATTATCAAAACAGGGACTTTATATATATATATATATATATTATCAGAACTATGAATTATACGAAACATGTAGCAGAATAAATAGGTTGCCATATGCATATACTTTCCTTGCTGGCGTTTCAGACTCTGAAGAGTGTCAGACAAAAAAAGGTTTCAATTATATTTCTAGCGCAATGTCGCAAATTTTCAAGGCAATTTTCACGTTTTGTACCTCAAAAGATTGATTAAATGCTACGTTTTTGCTGTTTAGAATTAAGAGAAGCATGTATAGCATCTTACCTGACCCTCAAACTCTTCCAGTATTTTGTAAAACTGCATTATTATCATTGTAAATTCAAATTCGGTTATCGTGTCTTACAGTATTAGAAACAAGCTAAGTTTAAGCTTGGGAAAAGTCTGTAAAGTTGTCATGAGTTGTACGTTTTCTTTGACTTAAGTTTTGGGAGATCCTTCTCGAGTCGTCAGGTTCTAGATAATGAGTTTTGGGACTATACCGATAAGGTAATAACTATTAAAACTAGCATTTTGTCTCTAGAATGCATAAAAGATGAATTAATAGTAAGACATAGTAATGCAGTATGTTTTATAACCCATATATTGGACTAAAAGGCAGGCTGGAGTTGAGTCTCGTGCTACAATTAGATAAATTTGGCATTTCAAGTCGTCTAAGCGTATTACCTGAAGGAGGGACACCTTCTTTCAATATTGGATGATGACGTAGGACGATTAGGGACCTTTGTCTCTGGGCGTGCTTTCGAGGAGGGCAGGGTGCCTCTGGAATCAGGTGCTTGTGTTAGGCAAGTACTTAAGATAAAAAAGTAGGTTAAAGTTACTGTGGTCAAATTTTAGATAATTTAAAAAGTATAAAATCGTAGCAAATGAGAAAAGGAAATTTATAAAAAAAAATCATTTAGTCATTTTAAATATCACATGTATGCCACATTGTTAATACTTGAATAATTTTGTTTTTCTTATTATATTGATTTTTCTGGTCCTGCTTTCACCTACGAGCTATTAGGACTACTCTGATTACACACAATACCTGGTAAAATAGATTGAATTGAAGGCCGTCGTAACCGTCCCTGTTTGTCAACCTTTTCAACCTTTTCAAGATTGCATTTTGAGTCAGGAGTTTAGTTACAAAAGGCAAACTGAAACTGCAGAAAATTGTTAATTGAAGTTAAAGGGCAGAACAAGACCTACAATAATACAGTTGTCGCCAAATGACGTACAAGTAAGTTTGAGATAGGCCATTGATGTAGTCCATTACTTTATTCGATTCCAAAGCAAATTGAAGTGAGTTCTCTAGTGGCTCATTTGTAGCAAGTTGGCATGATTGCTCTATTGTGCCAAATATTCTTACAACTTGATACAACGTTAACCTTGCAAGTTCAACATTTCTTCTCTTTGGCTTTTTTAAAGCTGCTAATCCATTTAAAAAGGCTAATTCTATCAGAGAAAAAGACGCATAGAAAATAATAACAAGCAATAATTATGTATGGGCTAAAGTTACAGAGAACATCTGAAAATATATACAAAAGCCTAACCCCTACATCCAGATTACAGTAAAGAGGGGACTGACTTTTTAGGAGCATCAAATCAACGAGGTATGACGAAGAAAGGATTTCGTTCAGTCCTCCTGTGAAGAAAAGGCCAGCCAGGTGACATGAAGAGGTCAAAGACCGAACTGCTCTCAGCCTCCGGAACCCGGTCACTTAAAACACAACGGAAGAAAAGGTTTTTTATAAGATACTCCTTAAACTGCACAAGCCGACACTTAATTGACGCTATGCTCTCATAAACGTCACGTTGTAGACAATGTTTTTGGTTTCTAAAAGCTATCATGATTTATGTAAAACATGACGTAACGTAATCAAGCGTTAGTGGACATAAATTAAACATCGGCTTATCGTTTCTACTAGCTATCGTTTTTACATCCTATCACAACGTCCACTCTAAGGGGGATGCTGTCTAGGCCAGGAGGTCTAGTCCATCCAGAAGAAAGCAATAACATTTTATACAAACTAGATTATAAGGACTGTCATGCTACCTACATTGGTAAGTCCAAGCGTTCCTTGAGGCAAAGACAAAAGGAGCACAAGAGAGCTGTTCAGAATAGTGACACTAAACAGTACGAAACAGCTGACCACTGCTGGACCAATAACCATACTTTTGACTGGGATAACAAGAAAATTATAGACAAGGAGACCAACACAACAGCAAGAAAACTCAAAGAAACCATCCACTCCCTACAACACAGCAATCACCTCAACAGCATATCTTACAGTCTTCCAGAAATTTGGCTTCCAGCACAAGCAAAAGAAAACAGAACAAACACAACACAGCGATGGCACCAATCCTCAGGACATCTCGATTCCTGTCACCATGGATGTCGGCAGTGAGGAAGAATGAAATAGCTGTACCAGATCATTTCTAGTAGCCTCATGATGGAAGAAGTGTCTCTCGAAGACGCATACGACTCATGTCAAGCATACTGTCTGCATAACCTTTATCTTGCGCTTTTACACTGAAAAATTCAGCAGAAGGTTTTTGTTGTATAGGTTATCACCATCAGCAAATCAATGATGCTCTAAACTGTACAGTTACTGCATCAATCATATCAATGGTAGAGCAAGTCGATTTTCGACCGAAGTGTTTTGGAATCTGCCAACAATTGAATCTGAAAGTCATTAATTTGTAGGCAGAAATAATTAATTACTTCGTTTCATTTTCCGTTTTCGTGCACTTTATTTTGCTGGTGTTTTTGGATCGGGATTATTCTATTGGACTTTTTTGACACAAATTGGAGATGTAGTAAACATCAATTTGTAAACAAATTCTTGTTTGTAGAGCTCTATATCACACTTAATAGTATTTCTGTATATGCTCTGATCATGTTCGAAGTCGTATTCATTTTTTATATTATTAATATCTTGTTAGTATGTTAACATGATCTCCTACCAGAGAGTCACTGTGATTTTAGGAAGAATAGGGCCACAGTAGACATGATTTTTCTAGCACGCCAACTCCAAGAGAAATTCCAGGATCTAAATCAACTGCTCTACATGTCCTTCATTGACCTAACTAAAATCTTTGAATCCGTGAACCGGGAGGGCCTATGGAGGATCATGGCTAAGTTTGAAGGACCGGAAACGTTCATTGTCATCACCAGACCGTATATCAGCCCTTGTCCTGGACAACGGGGATTGCTCTGATGCCTTTCAAATGTAGGCTGCGTTCTTGACTCAAGCTGTTCAGCATACTTGTTGCTGCTGTGGTAAGCAATGCCACGGATGACATTATTCTTAGGTACAGAACCTACGGAAATGTGTTCAACTTTCGTAATCTGAAATCTCCGACGAAAGGCATGTCCACAGTCTTATGAGATTTCCTATTTTCAGAAGACTGTGCTTTAAATGCTAGCTTGAACCGGGCCTACTGTCACGTATGAATAGTTTCTCCACTTCGTGCGACAACTTTGACTGAAATCATGCACCATCCGGCCTCAATCAACCATACATCGAGCCGAACATCATCGTAAATGGTCGGCGGCTCCCTGTTGTCTCTAGGTTTACATGCCTTGGAAGTACCTCATCTCAAGTTGTCCACGTTGATGATAAGGTAACCACCCTGATAGCCAAGGCCAGTGCCAGTTTTGGAAGGCTCCTGGAGAACGTTTGGAAACGAAGGGGAATCAGCATTGGGACTAAGCTCAAGGTGTAGCAGTCAGTCATTTTACCATCACTTCCTCTTTCTGCTTGTGAGACGTAAACATAGTACAGGAGACATACCAGAAAACTTCAGCATTTTCGCATGAAATGCCTTTGAACCATCCTCAAGGTGAAGTGATAGTGTCGCATCCCTGACACAGAAGTCCATACCATGTCTGGCATGGAATCAATCTTCACCGTGCTAATGAAACCGACTCACACATACCAAAGCAGCTTATCATGGACAACTATCAAACGCTTGTCATAAGAAAGAAGTCAGCGCAAACGCTCTAAGGACTTCCTAAAAGTATCTTTTAAAAAATTGCAGATTGACCAGGACACCTCGGAGACTGTGGCTCATGACAAACATACTTGATGTACTCATTAGCAAAGGTGCTAATACTGCAGAAGAAAAAATGCCGAAAGAAAGTCGAGAACTAGTGCTTCTTATGATTACAACTCCTTTGCCTGCACAGTCTATGATAGGCTCTTGCGTGACGGGATAGGTTTAATCAGCCATCTAAGAACAGACCCCTAGTGTCATGGTAGCTCGCGATGGACGCACATTATTATAATCTTGTTAGTATGTTCAAAAACAGTCCTTTCAGCTTCTATTTGTACATACAGTTTAGAAAATCCTTTTCTTTGCCGAATCTGTTCTTTTATTTGAGAAAGCACTGTTCTTAAATAAAGAGAAGAAAAGTTCAATTAAAAACTAATTATTGCCGTCTAATAGACAGTCCATCGGCTTTAATGTCGACAGGTTTAAGTGCTCTTAGTGGTGACACCGTCATTGAGCTGCTGACAGCCCTATTCCAGAGCGGCAGGGATGTCTGCATTTAAAGACACACTGCACTGCCGTTTGTCGTGTATCATACTTTGCTTGTGATGAACCTCTACAGAATGCGTATTGTTCTACTGGATCTCTTGGATTTTTGCTCTTCCCAATCTCATCATTTACATCTGGAGGTTTAATATGCCTTTTTAAGACATGCTTAAAACTCAGTCTACGTCATTTTTTGCTGCCTGTGCAAACTCACCATAAAATGCTAGTTTATGTAGTCTGTCACATCGTGGTTTCTTCTAAAGCGTCCAATCCAACGTAGCTGCCATGATGCACTATGGCTTTGGCACTGACTCTCACAGATCCAGAACTTCCACAACCAAGATCTTATCCTGCTATTAAATGTAAAAAATTGCACCTAGATAGCATAGCTGAGCTCTTGTTAATCTCTTGATGTGCTTTTTGTTGAAGATTATTGTTAGTCGAGTAAAGCAAAGTTCTTAGTACAACGGTGTTATAAACATTGACTTTGGTTTACAATTTGATATCGTTGAGGAACCATACCTACTATATAGCGCACCAAAGGATTTTGCTGCTACTTGAACACGCGTTTTGGCCTCAAATCTGAGTAGTTATAGTTAGTCTCTGCGTTAAATAAGTATATAAAGCCAAAAACAGAATTTAGTTTTATTGCATTTAGCAAAATATGAGAAAGGCCTGTGATCGGGTTTCGTGGAGCACGTTGATACAATAACTTAGTTTTATAGTACTGACTTTCAGACTAAGTCAGGTTGCAGCTTTGTAGAGCTTGTCTACAATCTCTTTGTTGT
Organism: Chironex yamaguchii; assembly: GCA_024741275.1. NCBI lineage: Eukaryota > Metazoa > Cnidaria > Cubozoa > Chirodropida > Chirodropidae > Chironex > Chironex yamaguchii. The sequence goes on along the minus strand of JANTCA010086860.1, from coordinate 8,679 downwards.
CATTAGAGTCTGTTACAACTAAGGCTGAGCTATCAATATACAGATAATCTCGAACGCAAGCTTGGCACATTTTTATTGAGGCCTTTAAACAAAGTTTGAGAAATAGCGTTCTGTTTGTGCGCGTGCGTATAAACGCAACCTTAGAAAAGTTGCGGGACATTGTCTAAAGGACTGCAGTAAGACAGACGATGAAGAAGGTGGATTACACAGCTCTGTTTCACTGCTTGATTTATATGAAATCCTTCACTTACATCACCGCCAATGGATACTCTTCCAGTCATGCTGTCATGAAACTTTTGGGACATATTCGCGAACGAGTCTAAACAAACGTATGCTTTTACCACTTTGAAGAATTTTGCCTTGACATATGTCGAACAAAGACAATGTATAGGGGCATTTACTGTTCCAGACCATTCTCCTAAAAAAGAGTAAAATTTTATATCAACCTTCCAGTGGTTAGCTCTGAAACCACTCCGACTCTCTGGAATCTCTGGAAGGACTAAGTCTATAAGTAATTTGAAATTTATATTGATCAATAGCAGGAGCATTTCTTTGCCACTTGTCTCTTAAAGAGCCATAAACATTGAAAAATGAATTTACAATAACGATTCGTATAACTTGTGATTAAGAATGCTTCAACTTTATCAGGTTAAAAAAAAAACGCGGTTGCTATTTCAGTTTTAAGATATTGTCATTTAAGGGTTTGGTAGTAATATAAGAAGTTTTCATCAGCGAGATAGTTTTGATCATGTTAATGTAATATCCAAAATATCTCATTTTCCTGTAAAAATGATGAAATATATGTTTATAAAGAAAAAAATCATAATCGACATGCCTTATAAAATATAACTTATAACAGGCTGTCTGTAAATGTAGATTTCCATTTCTATTACAAATTTGATATGGTGTGGTGCTAAATCCAGGAATAGTGAAACAAACACCGGATTCACTACTACTCCACTTTCATTGACTTGATCACAGCCTTCTCCCAAATTAACAGGGAAGCTCTGTTTGTCATACATAAGCCTTGGTTCCACGTAAGAGTTCATGACTTTGATGAGGCTTGTTGATGACAACATGACTACCCAGATCCCCACAGACGGTGAATGAACAGACATTTTTGACAAATTAACAACGTCGTCTGTGTCCTGCTACTTTATAAAGCCGACTTCCCTCACTATTCTGAACATACAAGCGAGAATATGCATCACATACTGCTAGACAAATCAGTGTTTACTCTAGACAACTAACTGTAAAGACAGAGACCCCTGAAAAACGACTCCTCAAGGCCTGAAAGCTGATGCACTCACGCCCCAGGGGAGTGACTTCCAGTCATTGTTGACTGACTTCCCTCAGTTTTGAGTCATTTAAACTTACAATCAGCATAGGAAGGGAGAAAGTTATGTTGCAGGCAGCATCAAAGCTTTCAATCCTCTATACGTCATCAACATTAGGCTACAACCGAGATACACTTGACTATTTCGGTGAGATCACAGCATCACCGTCGACCTTAAGTGCAATCACCTTCGTTACAACACTAGAAACTACCACCATGCACTCACAATCGAGCAACGACATATCCACACTTAAGGGGTAATTTGCCCTTACTGAGTAATCTTGGACTTGGATATACAAGGACACCCATAACTACACCTTTCTTGTCCTTTTTCCAATTATTTATATGTATACTGTTGTTTTCGCTATCTCAAACTTTGTCAAAGTCTTCCTTTTATCTATACTACTACGTTTCTTTCTGTCGCCTGATTCCTTTCCTTAAATTGGAGTCAAATTACAATTTTATATTTTATTGGTCACATACCCACTCCACTTTGCTCCATTCTTAGAGCAAAGAACCTGACACAGAGTTGCATCAAACTGTGCATAAATGTGCTCAGCGACTGGCCTCACGGACTACATTCAGACTTTAACTTTCATGCATGACCATATCCACACTTGTTCCTTTATCTCTGTGACTTCTAACTTTTCCTATCCACATGTGTCTTAGGTTCTTGTTAGGTCTTCCCATAGTTCCATTTTTTTCCTTTGTTGTCCTTAGCTTCTATTCTTATTGTTTCGTTTTGCGCTAATTTGGTACCAACCCTTCTCTTGAAATATATCTCCTATGTTATACCTATTTCTCATTCTGTCCCGTTAACTAAGGCCTTGTAGGTTGAAAATTCGAGGATGGATCGTTTTCTTCTTCAAAAGAGCTGTAAAGATACAAATTTTGTTTACTGTATGATTATATCCTAGACCCACAGCACTACAATTCTATGTTATAAAAGTCTCAATTACTGTGGACAGGACATGTTGTATAAATGAAAGATAACCAAATCTATCTTAAAGTGCAATCTCACATGGAGTGACACATTAATCCATGTAAGCTTCAAACTGAGACACCTGGGACCCTGTTATTTTAAGGACAAGAAGGAACTTTGATAAAGGTGGTTGCAAGGCTCCCTACACAGCTATTAGAGACATGGTCCTGCTTGCATCGACGTTGTTTGCTTCCATTACCAACGGTGATTATGCTACCTGTTGGAGATGATGTACTTTAATTGATGGATATGCCAACTAATGTGGTAACAGCTGATTGGCGGAGATCCTCATCGTTGTCTGCCACAAGAAACATTGTCATATAGAAAAACATAAGGAAACCGAGTATTTCTTGTTGTCAGTTTTACTGAAACAGTTAAATCAATTCCAAACTTACCAAAGTAATTAGAAATGCAACAACATCAGTCTGTTAATAAAATATTGTGTAAAAACATAATAAGCAGGCTCTTCTTAGCTGCCTAGTTAACAAGGCTGCTTGAATATGAGAGAAATGAATGATCGCCCTGAATTCTTCTGTATGAGAATAATGTGCATGTTTGTACAGGCAAAAGCAAGGCTTAGGTTTCTTATAAATATAGTTAACAAACAGCATATGAATTAATTTATTCAAGGTATTTCCAAAACATGGTCACTATGTGATTACCGCACCACGTACGTTGCTTTGACTTGTATATTATCACGAATTAACTCAATTAAAAATATTCTGACATTAGACATTCTCATCCTGCACTTGATTTTAAAATATTATTGTTAATGGCTGTCTTGGTATTTCCACTGGCAAACTGATGTATTCAAGCATTTTATCTCGGTGATAACTTTAAAGATTGTTTGAATTTCTGATATCCTTAGCCTGAACTCATATCTGACCCAAAGCAAGCCTTTGAAAATTTAAGCAGTACCTCCTATCAAGAATATATAATGCCAATTTATTCTCTATCAAAAAATTTTGAACGCAAAGATGCAATAACTAGCTTAAAATCCACAAATAATCTACTAATAGATAATGTCCCAATCTACTAACAAATAATACTTCATCTTGAAAGCGCCAGTGGCAATTCAAAGCATATCAGGGTATTACGTAAAAGCACCTCAAGAAAGACAACATAATGTTTCCTCGTTTAAAGGATTTCCTTATCAGCCATTGATCAACTCCTTTGATTTAAAATGAGATCGATCTAAAACATGACTGGAACTGCTAGTTAAGCGCATGTGCCGTTGTTCTTGTGCACGCAACATTTTCTATTCTGCCATGTTCCTTGGTTTTATAATTGGCCGTTCATCATCATAATCATCATCATCAACAACAACAACATCATCATCCTCAGGATAACCATGCATCATTCATCATTCATCATCATTCATCATCATTCATCATTATCATCATCATCATCATCAATCATCATCATCATCATCATCAATCATCATCATCATCATTTTCATCATCATCATCATCATCATCATGATCATCATCATCTTTCGACCGCAGTCGAGATGATGGAATTTACTCGCTTACGCCAGATGTCTCCGTCTCGCATGACTTCTTCCTGGTCCCATCTGTCACTAGTAGCATCCCTTGCGATGACATCTGGGTACAAGAGCCATCTGCTTCTGGAATGGGTGGAATGGCTCCACAGAAGCAGGGTAGGGATGACCTCATTTTCTGCTCTGAAACAATGCCCTGCAAACTGGATAAGCCTTGCCTTGACAATCGATGACACGGATGGAAGGCTGCCATAGATCTGTTGTTTTGTCCGATGGGACTTCCATGACAGAGTTTGCACTCTCGTAAGAAGGCAGGTATGTGTACCATCCAGGCGTGTTTCCATCTTTTTAGAAAGTGTCCATGTTTCAGAGCCGTAAAGAAGAATGGGCTCTATGATGGTTTTAAAAATCCTCCGTTGGTCGTTAAGGTTACCGCGGAGATTAGTCAATTAATGCAATGTAGCAATTTTTCAAGGCGATTTTCAAGTTTTGTACCACAAAAGGATTGCTGAATGTACATTGAGCCTGTGTAGTTGTGAGCAATTACTTGTATGCATCATAAATATTGTTCTTATTTCAACGCTGTTAATGTAAACGTGAATTACGTTTAGAAAACTGATTTCAAACACATAATAGCCTTTCTATCTCGCTGCTCTTTGGCTACAAATACGTTTTTTCCATATTTCACATAGTGAAGTCAGATAGCAAGGGCCAGACCTTTTGAGATTATCGTTCACTGAAAATCTCCTGTTTTCATTTGACTTGACTTTGTTAACAGAGTCAAATGACCACTGTAAAGTAAACAGCAACCTAAGTACTAGAAAGAAAAGTAAATTATGAAATGTGATTTAGACGAGAGATATTGATTAAGTTTAGACTTGAAACAAGGTAAATTAAAAGAAAGTGGAAAATATTTAGAAGACGATGAGTTCCACAGATTTTAAGTTCTTGGAAAAAAGCCATTTACAATTACGCATAAATGGCCTGTTGACTTGATACGTTTCCTAATGCATAGATTGATAAAATAATAAACTCCCATGAAATTAATTTATCTTCGAAGTCAACGATGCGTTCGCTTTAAATATTAACAGTGATATACTTACAACGGTTGATTTCCAAAAAAGATATTCATTTTGTAATCAAACGACATCTTGGTTTGGTATCCCCTTACAGAAATACAAAACTAGCTAATTACAGACTTTAAATGGAAAACTAAAATAAAAGTGGCAGGATATCATTCGTGTTATTGTGACACTGATGATAAACGTAAGAAAAAAACAGTGTCGTATGAAATAAGCTGTTTTGGAATTGAATATTTTATAGATAATTATTCTTTGATCGAAATTAATTACTATGTATTAAGCTTTTTATAGTCCTTACAAGATACTTCCTAAAAATCTTTATACCGTTTGTTCAGAAAATTTTATTCCATCGAGCCCAAGCGTTCCTATTCATAGAGCATACTTAATTTGTATGTGATTTGAAGTTATTTGCCATTTAAAATTTTTGTTTGTCTATATTGAGTGTAATTTACGCATTGTTTCTGATCATAACTTGATACAGTTACCTTTTCATTTTCTTTCATTTTTATTAAATGTCTATTCTCACCGTTGATTTACTTTAAGAGACATGTTGTTTCAATCGAAAAAGCCATCATGCCCACTGTGACTAATTACTACGTGTTTATACCAAATTATGTTATTGAAGTGACTTTAATAACGCAAATGTTCCTTAATTAGTAGGCGTGAGTTTAGTAATTATAATTCAGCTTATAAATTAGGAAGTGGTTTGCTTTTTGAAAATGCCCTAGACGACTCCTCTACACAACACATAAATCGGCGTTGGCAGAACACGAAGCGTGGCGACATAAGAAAGTTTACTTCTATAGACAGCACGGCAGGAAAACAAAAAACTGTAGAAAAACAGAAAGAACTACATCCCATTTTAAACAGCACGAGTGCTACAGTTTGGTTGAATAGATATGTCGACCAACAGCTTTTCAAAACCTCAGACAAGACATCTTCTCAGTTTGATTAAAGTAAACAGTGGTCTGTTTTTTTCGGTTGATTTGAAAAAAGCTTTTAATGACTGAACAGAAAAGTGTCGGACAAATTTTTCAAAAAAATTAGACATCTTGCTTTGGATGAATGATGGTTTAATTGTTCTAGGTTACTATAATAAAAATACACATTGTGATGATTGCTAAATTTTCACTTTACTTCTCATGAAGTAATTTAATATTTTTGCTGAATCTACTAGCTGTCAACAGTCTGATGCCAAACCTAATCGTGACAAATGAAACATTGATGGGTGCTCCTGTTACTCTTTAGAAAAATAATTTGACCTAGGGTTAAGATATCTTGGCTATTCTTAAACATGTTTTTAACTTTTAAATAAGAGAATTGGCATCTGCTTAAAGTGTATTGCAGCCATAAATCCAAATATACTTTTTCTGAATACTGAAATGTCTGAGAAAGAGAAAGGCTTATATTCCGATTGCGTGGCTGTCAATGTATAATCTTTTGCAGTATGTTCCATTTGTATGTCTCATATAATTCATTATGCGAATAGGTTCACAAAGACACCATGCATATTCTATGACTGCTATTGGTGAATAGTTCATGACAGAACAAAACTTTATAAAAACAACACTGTTAGTAATTAGAGAGTATTTCAAGACTTTATTGCAAGATAAAAACTGTTGTAATGAAATTGACGTCGTCTCTTCTTGTCTTGTGAAAGAAAGTAATATATTATTTATGTACATCCGAAAAGAAAAAGCGAATACATTGGTTGGCTTGTTTTCTTTTGCAAGATCAATATTAAATTGAAATCAAAGTTACTAAACATATATCTTGATGCAGTCATGCTGTGGGGCTGAATATTGAAATTTTTCTTGACGGATTAAAAGCCTTAATTAAAGACCTGAGTTTTCGTAAATGTCATTCGCTGAATGCAATTTTCACCACTAAGACCAATATTGTTTTCCTTAGAAACAAGCATATCAACAAAGGAAATATGAGCCATTGTCTGCTTTACTATCACAAGGAACTCACTTTCCTTTTGCTCCCACCATGTGATCACGATGGAAACGTTACAAATTGTGTTAGGAAAGTTGTGGGTACAAACGGACCTTAATGAGTGAATATCACACATTAAAAACAGAAGGGTTGTCTGTTTTCTTTAATGAATATGTCTTACATTCTAATGAGTTATGAACTATCTGATCATTGCTTTCTTTAACCATAAGATCTATAGTCTTAAGCCATAGACATTCCATTAATTTATCTCTTTACAGATGTCTACCATGCCTGGAATAAATACAAGTCTTTAAATTCTATGATTGATATCCTTTGCAGTGTCTACATCATTGCATTGCCTTTTACGGTTTCTATTTTGCAGCAAAGGAATGTGAAGGCCGCTTTTACATTCCTACAATCTGGTCAATATGTCGCACATTCTCCTTGTCATTTCGTATGATTGTTCCTTCATGGTGTCTTTAATTAAGTCATAGTAGCCTGACAGTATAATATATTTCTATGCCTTTTATCCTATTGGGAAAATATGGCATGTAGGACGTTGTTTCACAAAACAAACAAGCAGGACGAAGCATTGCAGCGAATGGCCAAGATTAGATTTGTTCATAATTGAAACTACTTGTCTTTAATGATTATATTGAAATTTTCCACGTCCCCTTGCTAGTGAAAGCAAAAAATGTTAAAATTGCGTCTTAATTTTGCCATTTATATTTATGACTGTTACAAAGATGAGGAAGACTGGCATAGAATAAATTCAGAATCTTTCTGTTTTTCCTCGTATATTTTCTTTTCCTTTCTTGTTGCACATGATGACTGCATGCTGTGTCTTTTCCTTTCCTAATATTTTTATTTAAGTCTTTGATTTTAAACAGTTATCTAAGAGCCGCACCTCAAAGACCTCTGTCGCTACAGTGATAACTTTTAATAATTATCGAGCACGGAAAGGAAATTGTTATAAAATGGCCAATGTAAGCCATAAACTGTGAAGACAACAATTTGACAATCTCATCAATATCACGTTATGACTTTATTAATCCCTATGGGATATCATAGTACTAGGATATGACCAATTGACATTGATCTGGAAATAAACGAAGTTCCTAAACCTACTTAAGGTTGCTCTAATGTTCCTTCTTAACTCTTGTTTATTTAATAATCTTTGCATTCTATTGGTGTTTCATCTAAAGTTAAGTGGATATCATGCATACATGACGTACGGCAGAGATGAGCGCAGTTGTAAGCGAAGATGGTGTTGCATTTTCTATGGAAAAACAACTCTTTATCAAAGAATGGATATGGCATACAAGCTCATTTTCAACCTACTCCAACCATCTTTACGCATCTAAGCCTGTAATGAAAGGGTATAGTGCGTATTATTCCAAATAAGAAACAACCGATCCGTAAGTCATTTTGTCGTACTTTCAAGGGAGGCTGCCGTGTATCCTGAATTGTAAAGCAACACTCTTTTGACAAAACAGACTTTAGCTTTGATTAACTGGGCATAACATTTTCACGCAAGATGATGGTTTATTCCACATGAAAAAAGAAAATGATTGACTCTTATGCTGACTTACTGAGGAGTTTAAGGGTTAATCTTAAATGGACAGCTACTCTGAAAGCACGACTGACTTCGTCATATAAATACTTTTGAAACCTACATCAAGATTTTTTCCCATAACGGTTTGATGAATTTCCCCTTGAAAATTTGCGACATTGCGCTAAAATCATACTTAAAAGCTTTTTCATCTGACACTCCTCAGAGTATGAAACGTTAGAAAGGAAAGTATATGTATATGGCAACCTATTTATACGAAACATGTAG
>JANTCA010086849.1:0-14045 GCA_024741275.1 Chironex yamaguchii | reverse complement strand
TTTATCCGAGCTTGCTAATTAAACTGTACTCAGGTTTTCCCTATTAGTATACCTAATCATATTATATCATTTTGTATCTCGTACGAAGATTTGTTTCTTTTCTCTTGGGTCATTCGTGTTGCATTGCGCATGGACCATTTTTAAAACACAACAGGAACACCTCAGTGAATGCTTTTATTGAAGGGAAAATTGAAGGAATAAGAACTAGTGGAAGGCCCCAGCGACAATGGCTGGATGATCTAAAGGATGAGGACTAACACATGCACAGATGAAAGCAGCAGCTATGAATAAAGAACACTGGAAGAGAAGCATTGGCCAATGGCTACAACTGCCATAGCTAAATGGCCAAGGATCAACGAAAGCAACAAAGTTGATATAACACATTTTGGTGTATTGTCAATTTTCTAGTAGATGTTGGCCTGTGCAGAATCACATGTTTTGGCAGTCATTTTAGCTTTGCAAGTGGGAGACAGCCGTTCTCTAACATGTTGTTGGATCCTACATATTGTCATACACATTGGAGCAGAAATTCATATGCTAGATCATAGCATCCATTCATAAGGACTGCATACTTTCCACACAAAGAAGTGTAGTAGTAGATAAATTTCTGTGCCAATGTAAGCTCATTATGTAGGCAATGTCGTAAAATTTGAAAGCCACATTCTTCTGTCAGTGTGGGTACCTCATTATTGTTTAAAGAGCACTTATGAGTTTTTTTGTATAGCTTTATATTAATCTTTTTACTTCTCTACTTTAGTTTGACCTTGTATGTGAGAGGGAATGGCTTGCATCACTTGCAAATGCTGTAATGTTCATCGGATGGGCAGTTGGTGGGATTGCTTTAACTTATCTTTCTGATAAGTATGGGAGAAAGCGCATTCTGTTTCCGTCTGTTGCAGTGATTATAATTGCAGCAGCTGCAAGTGCTCTGATAAAGAATATTTGGTTCTTTATGGTATGTAGAACAGTGATTGGCTTTGCTCAAGGAGGAGGCTCAGTTGTGGTTTTTGTGCTGGCAACTGAATTCGTGGGACCAGAGTTCAGATCCTTGTCTGGAACCTTGGTGTGGTTTTATTTCACTGCTGCACTTGTGTTGATGACTCTTCAGGCATATTTGCTAAAATCATGGAGCAAATTGGAATTAGTATGCTCATTGCCATTTCTGATTGTGCTGTTATTTTGGAAGTAAGTATCAGTTTCATGAAACACTTGTTATAAATTCTTTGCCATTGAGCACAATCAGAAGTCAAGCCAAGCCTTATTATAAAGTACAAAAGTTATTGTTAGTTATACTTGGTTACATGGGTACTATGTTGCTTGAGTCACATTTTGTGATAAAACCTATAAAAATATTGCTTGTAGATATTTTGTTCCATAGCCTCAATGTAACTCACAAAACCTCTTTCTTGCCATTTGGTGTTACAAAGTGGCGACATTTTTCTTGCAATTTGGGGTTACAAAGTGGCCACCAATTGCCTAATTACTTCTTGTCTGGAAACATGTTTTGTTATTTTACAGATATATCCCAGAATCTGTCCGGTGGTTGCGAATGAATAATAACTTAGATAAAGCTGAAGAAATATTGAATGGTATAGCAATAACAAATGGTAGAGAAATACCTGTAGAGCACTTGACAGCAGTTTCACAATCAACACAGCAAGCAAATTTGATTTCATTATTCAGTAAACCAAGGCTTGCATTTGTGACAATGGTACAGGCATTTGCATGGTAAGTATTTTTACTTCCTTAATTAAGCTGATTATATGATAGGTGAACATTTGAGAAGTAATAACTTTTGTCTTTTGACAAAGTTCTGTTTATCTTAAGTAATTTCTGGCTCAGGTATAAAAATCCTTGATAAAGTCAACCAGGCATCAGTTTGATGTAGTAACATACGTTATTTAGGATTTAGGTACCAACGCCATGCCCCATTAGCAAGAATTGTTCCACATAAATTACTCAGGGTTATTTCATGGGAACCTTATCAAAGAGGGTACACATAGAAGCAATCACCAGATTCATTCCTGTTTCCTTGGAACCCTAGAAAAAATTACCAACCTTTTATGGGAACAAAGAACTTTTTATTTTTTAACTAAGCTATTACACAGGCACTGCTAGCATTGTTCGAGTCTGATCTCTTGAAATTAATGGATGTTTATATATTAGACCTTAGTATATTGTGATATCCCAGTTTTTAGCCTATTGAGCTTAAACGTAAAGTTAATTTATTTCTTGTAAATCAGGCATTATGTTGCAATCCAGAATTAAAGTTGTCTGCTTGAATTGTTGAGGGTTATAATTAGAAATACAGAATAGGTATTGTTATTTTTATGAGTATATAGACATTTAGAAAATCGCCTTGAAGATTTTCAAGGCGATTTTCAAGTTTTGTATCACAAAAAGATTGTACAGACATTTAGCCATGTTATTTTGTTAATATGTAAGAATTAACGTTTAAGATAACGATGTGCTTAAAACTTAAATGGAGTGGTAAAGTGCGATGCCACGAAACATCTATTTTAAAATTTATTTGATCTATTTTGATCATTGATTGTCACAGAACTTAAAAAAATCGACAAATTTATTAAATTTCATTCCAATACGACATTTTACTGGCTTGGTTCATGAAATCATTTTGGTAAGGAGTAAACTGACAATCGATCTGCCATATATCTTATTTTTGCATATTTGTGCAAAAGTTTACACCTGGGATTATTTTCAGATATATTTTCTAAAAATGTGGTTCAAGTCCAGAAATTCCAAAAATAGATTTTTATGACATCATCACTTAAAGACTCCACTGTAAACAAGCACTTGAAACTAAGCCATTTAAAGTACTGATTTAGGCTCAATTTTTGTTTTCAATTTAGGTATGTGTCTGGTGTCACCTTTTATGGTGTTGCTTTGGCCTCTGGGGATCTTGGAGGTGACTTCTATGTAAACTTTGTCTTGACCAGCTTGGTTGAGGTTCCTGCTAACACTATGGTTATTATTCTTACCAACAGGTAGTATTAAGTAGCCGGACTGTGTCTGTTTCAGAAAATGAAAATAAATGTAAAAGCTCTATTTTATTAAAGATTAATGATTTACTATTAGTATTGCATGGCAACCTGTCCTAATAACTTAAAACATTAACAATAAGATGTTTGATAGAATATTGTAATTTAATAATAATTTAATAGGAGTATATTTAATAGAATTACAGCATAGCAGGATATAATTACTGAAAAGACTTATTGCAGTAAAAATTCACTTTAGCCTAAAACAGAAGTCACTGAGTTGGGAATAAACTTAAAGGATTTTATGTCAGTGCTGTACATTGACACTAGGAAGTATAATGATTTTAAAAGTTCCTGGACAAATAACCTGTAACTAGTTATTCTTTAGCATGCTCAAGGTGCAAACAACAATTTTCACATAGTGCTATAGAAGAAATGGATTATTTATAAAACAAAAGTACCCTTGCTGTATGCCCTCCTGCATGTGTTATCAACCAAGTTTTCATTTTGTTTTCAGATTTGGTAGAAAGTGGTCTGTTATCCTGAACATGATATTAGCTGGATTTGCATGTACTGGCATTGCTGTTGTACCTCAGAATTCTGTCATTCCAGGTATGTGATGGAGTTGTCAAAAATAATGCTTTCAAGTTTAAAAACTAAGGCACATGAAAGAATTTGTGTCAACAGAGTGCAGCAAATGTTTCAAGTTTGTTCTGTGATACAACACAGTGAAGTTTCACTTTCAGTTTTAGTTTGAGCAGGTAACTCAGTTGCAATTTTTTAGAAAAATTTTTTCAAACTTTTATAAAGTTTTAAGACTGTAGCAGGAAAAAATTTTGAGAAAATGTTGGTTTAATTCTGTTTTACGTAAATTTACATGTATTTCACACATGTTAATGGTCTCGACGGCAATCACTCTAGTTACTTTAGCTTTGAGCAAAATATCTGTTGTAGAATAATAAGGCAAATTAATTAATTTTTATTGGTATAGCACTAAAGTTTTCAAGAGTGTTGCTTGGAATGACTGGAAAATTTGGCATTACCCTGGCTTTTAATGGTTTTTATGTTTGGTCAGCAGAACTCCATCCAACAGTTGTGAGGTAGGATATTATAATGATTACTAGTCAATTATGCATATGTAGTGAAGGCCTTTTTAAAAATGGCATGTGATTGCACTATTACACTACTGGTTTTATGGGCTTTAATACGAGATTTGATTTTCACTGCTTCCTTTGCTGGTACTTTCAAAAGTGCCATCAACCTGTCAAATCCAGGTAAAACTTTTACATATAATACATATAATTTGCTTAACACCTCATCTAATTAGATAAATGATAGTTAATAACACATCTTTCTCAACTTGCAAAAAGGCTGTGATGTATTGACTAGATGACAAGAAACCATAGCTGTAAGTCAAAATAAATATTAATGAGAACACTCCTTTAAAAGAATTTTAGACTACATATTTCAAGATGGCAATTGCCTCTAAAAGGAAAAAACGTATATTAAGAGCTTGTAACCTTTATAACATGGCAAAAGAGAATGTTATTGTGCATTGTGTTGGAGAATTTGATGGGAATCACAAGAATTTGGTGCAAGCTTTGTACAAATTATCATTCAGTCATCAGTAGTGGAAAGGAGCACATGTAGTTACAATAAATCCTGAACAGAAAGTGTTATCATCTCAAGTATATTTGGAATCTATATCAGCACAAAAGACAATGTTTTATATCTCAAGCTAATTGAAATGACAAAAATTGTGGTGAAACATTGTTTGCCATGTTTAGGTTCTTAAATATATATGAAAACCATGATTTCTTGAAACTATCATCTTTTTTACTTTTGTGTGTGTGTTTGTGTCTCATAAAATTTGTGTATTTGAGTTTAGAATTGGGTTGAGCTTATATTAGAATTTTATAAAATGTCTCCTTGTTTTACAGAGCTCAAGCCGTGGGCTTCTTAAACGTATGCAGTCGCATTGGAGGTGCTTGCTCACCATTTATTGTGACCTCACTCAAGACCATTCATCCCTCGTTACCATTTGCACTAATGGGTGGTCTTGATATTATTGCATCTATTCTTGCCTTGAATTTAATGGAGACAAAGGGAAAACCAACAGCAGAAACCCTTGAGGATGCTTTAGTTGCCTTTGGATTTCAGAGTGAAACCAAGAAAGATGAAATCGATTAGAACATAAAATAATTCCAATTGTGTTAAGTGACAGTAATAACAAATCAAATGTGTACTTTTAATTTATTAATATCATTGGTTTTAAAAACTATCTTCTCTAACAAATTATTAAATGAAAGCTCTGTATCATTCAAATCAAGAGAGTCATATATTTTTCTTTGGAATGGCACTATTAATATTTTTAAAGAATGTTGAATTTTTTAATTTTTTGTGTTGATATAAACAACTTCTTACCATGAAATTACAGCAGCAGTGGCTTAGTCGACTGGGTCATACCAAAGACTTTAAAAAATGGTACATAATGCATCCCTGCTTAGCACTCAGCAATTAGGGGATAGATCAAGCCCCCTACTATAGCATTCACTGTAAATTGCACAGCTGTGTGGCCCACAGGCTAAAGAAATGGAGATGGGCACTGCTCTAATACACCAAATGGTGTGAGAGGGAACTTTGACTTTACCATGAAATTGCATACAGCCTTAACTTGAAAATATAGTACATAGAAATCAGGATGGTCTCAACAAAAACAGATCAATTAGCAACCCATTCCTGGTTGGTCAGGTGAATCATTAAGGACAGCATCAACCGTTCTTTGTTGATAGTTTGAAAAGCATTCCATTTTAAGAAGTTAATTGGGAAACATCTGAGCTTAAGGTAAATCTCCAGAAATACTTACTGCTAAGATGATGCCAAACAATGCTGCGAAATCAGTGATTATATCCCCTATTGGTGACACTACCCTCTTTGGCATACATGCTAGTCACCCTAGCTTGTTTCCTACTAAATATCACTTTTAAAGTGCCTTGAAAATCTGTGACATTGCGCTAAAAACTTACTGAAAAGCCTTTTTTGTCTGACACTCTTCAGGGAATGAAACATCAGAAAGGAAAATATATGTATATGGCAATCTTTTATATGAAACGTGTAGCAAAACTAGCCAATCCTAGACAAGAAAGGAAACAAAGGAAGAGAAAATGAAGAAACAAAACATTGGAAGAGTCCAAGTGCAAAAACAAACTCTTTGTGCCTACAGAGTACTGGTTTTCTTGTTTTAATGTAGGAAAACTCCAATATACTTAGATGAAAGGATGATCTAGCTGTGCCAATTATTTGAAAATTCTTGTTCTTATACATTTTGGTGCATTGTGAATTTTCTAGTGAATGTTGGCCTATTGCAGAATCGCATGTTTTGGCAGTCATTTTCGCTTTGCCACTTGAAGTGCAAGATGACTTTTCTCTAGGAGGAAATAATGCTTTTTTAAGTACAAAGATTTTTTGGTTTCAAAATCAGTGATCTTTTCTCGAACAATTCTAGAAACAACATCGTCTGGATACCCATTTTCAGGGAGAATAGATTTTATTTTCCCTAGTTCCAAATTTAATTTAAATTTTGAACAGATACAAAGTGCTCTATGGGCAAGTGTTCTGATGAGGTTGATTTTCCTCTTTTTTGGACGAAAAGAATCCCAACAAATGTACTGACCAGTAAAAGTAACTCAACAAAGGTCTCTTCTGGGATTGAGGGCTGTTCAACCTTTCCCCTGTACAAAGCATCAGCACATATTTTTAAGTAATTTAATTAAGTCAGGGAACTACAACATCACTTTAAAAAAGCATAAAAGATGTTGGACTTTAAACTCTTGCCTCCACAACCAAATACATTAGTTAAAAAAGAACAAGGCAAATTAATATCTTCCACAAAATCTCTACGCACATTCCACATTTTAATAATGAAGTAGCCTCAGCATTAAAAGACTTAAAAGACCTTCAGACAATATGCCTGGTTTCAAATATCTGGCAGATTCTCAGCAGCAAGAATACATCTATCTCCCAGATGACATTTTTTTCATTAAACATCAAAGAACAATGATAACAGAGAAAAAAGGAAAGACAAAACAAAAATTTCATGTGCTTACAGTCCATTGACTGCAAAAGTTTAAAATCTAAACCTCTTGTTCTGATTTTTCTGTTGATCAGTTATAATAAGTACATAGACCCCAACCTGACACAGCCAATAAATTAGACGAAACCAACCATCTCTTGTATCAACAATGCCCCGTCAAATTTTTAAAATGTTTTATTATTTAGATTTGTGTAGGAGTTATGTTGTACAGTTATGAGGTATAGGATCCTTTTGTGTAGCTGTTTGAAATTACCAAATAATTATTATGGAATATTAGATGGCTTCAGGATCAAGGTGACACACTGTCTTAAAATAATCACATTTAGTATTTACAGTTTCCTTGATATAGAAATATTAGGACTCTTAAGTCTATAGCCCTATCAAGGGAACTGATGTTTCAGTTGAACCACAGCAAATGAAAATCTTGTTAACGTAATATTTTAAAGTTTGCTTCATCTTACTATAGATGTTTTTGTACAATTTTTAGCATATGTGGTACAAATACTTATATTGTCCATTACACAAAACAAAGGTTTTTAATACATCAAGCAAGAAGTCAAGCAATTAAAGCTTTGAGCTGGATCAAATGTTAAGACTAATTTACTGGCATCATCATCCTTTCACAACTTGTCCTAAAATATTCATGTCAGTTTCGAGCTCCCTTCTGCATTAATATACAAGCAAAAAAATGGAGATAAAAAATGTAACCTCATGTGAAAAAACAAAAAATATAAACCATTTTTGAGAATTCTTCTTTGCACAAGCCAATATTTTCAGAGGTCTGAATAATCTTTGCTACTATAATACACAATGTGCATATAAACTAAAACAAATCTAAATATATGAGGTAAGAAGAGGTATACTACAGTTAATGTTCATGCAAAGGACCATCTGTCATTTTACTTGTCATGTCTAATGGCTGACTCCCTCAGAAATGACATGCAGTATTCTATAGCATAACAATGTCTGCCCTCCATTTTGAAATCAGCAGATATAAATATAAGTTGCATATTCAGATCCAGTGCAAAAATCCTTTCCATATGACATTTTAAAAATAATGTTTGGACTATTTTCAGTTCTCAATAAAATGATCATATATTTTATAGAAAATATTTCAAAACTAGTGTTAACTTAATCTTGATTATCCTCACGTTTTCTCTTCCTACTACAAGCAAAGGTATTTCCTGCTTCAATCTTTCCAAGTTGTTGACTCTTCCACAATTCAAAATTCTTTAAAGTCTGTTGACCAAGTTTAAAGAGACTTTGTTCAATGGCATCCAGACGTTGTGTAAAGTCGGAGTGATCTTCATGCATTGAATTCTGTGCTACATTCATTGTTCTTGCAAAACGTTTTAAGAAAACCTGTAATGGACAAGAACACGATTATTTAGCATAACGCATAGTCAACAAGTTTAGCTCAGTTATGCCTTAAAAATAACACTGTGAAATCAAAAAAACTCATCCTTTCTTAGAATACACATTTTATACACTCATATATATATATATATATGTCAAGAGCTCAATCATCCATGTTTATTAAATATCTATAAATTTCAAGAAATAAACACTTCTTAACGTTTCGAATAATTTTTTTAGAAAACTGATGAGGAATTATTCGAAACGTTTAAGTGTTTATTTCTTGAAATTTGCATATACATATATTTGGAGTGGACCTTTTCAGAGGGAGCCAATACAGTTGGAATCGAACTTTCCACACACAGTATGTGACATAATGTGCCATGCGTTAGCTGAAAATAATAGACCTACTTGCAGTAGTGATCTCGCCAGTGCTCCAGCATCAGGCTGTTCAAAATGCAACAGTTTTAATCCGAACTGATAGAAATATGGTCCCATTTTCAACAGATTTAGTACATTAGCATCTGCTTTAAAAACTTGACGGTACGATTCTCCGTATATTTTTGGCATATCAACAGATAGCAATTTCCTCCGCCTAGAGCATAGATCTCTGGCCAACCAGAAAGGCAAATCCATTTTGGTGCCTTCTTTGATGTGCTCATCCTCATTGTTTGGGTCAAGAAAACCCAGGCGATAAAATGGGACCTCGAATCTACATGGCACTTTCTCTTGACACGCTAAAATATCATCTATATCATAGTACTCTAAACTGGACGGCGTGGGTCGGGGCTGTGCAATCCCGATTGTATCATCCATGTTTGACGTTTTACTCGTTTATGTCCATTTGTTTGTGTAGGCATCTTGTATTTTAAATGGTTTGGCGCCAAAGGAAAGTAGCCTCATTATCGTTTATTCACAAGACGAGTACGAGTTTTATTCCTGGAAGCTGGAAATCAAAATTTTGGTGATATTGTGTATTTTACCATTAATTAATGGCATATTTCTAAATTGTAAAACGGACAAAAAACACATCGTGGAAACTTGAAAACATTTGATTACATTGAACTCCCACTAGAAGAAGCTTAAGATGTGATCTTTGTTTGCATTTTAGCTGTTGCTTTAGACGTCCTCAACCGCGGAGACTCGCTGTCGGAAATTGCAGGACAAAGCACAAAAATGTGGAAGTGGACGTTTGTTTCATGTATTAACTTCTTCTTGGTTTCAAGGGTCACAGTCGCTCATCAGCAACTATTGTAGTCTCAGTGGGAGGAGCGGTGGTAGCTTGTAATCATCTGAGTCGTCTTGAGTTATCTGTATCTTAGGATGCAGTTTTCTGATTGGTTGTCTTAATCTTGCGCACAAAAAAACGTCAATAAAGGTTTGCTCTGAGCCATTAACCATACTATAAAGAAGTACCTGGTAGTTTACATAACTCGTGCTGCTGGCCGCAGAAATTGATAGTGCTGGGATGGTGGAGTGTCCAATCTGTGGTCAGTCAGTGGTAGAAACTGACATCAACACCCATATTGACAAATGCCTCTTGGGAGAAACAAACGAATCAAATGATCATAGTTTCCCCAAGAAAAATGACATTTCCGATGATTTACCCCAACCCCTTAGTAGCTCTCAAAGTGATGAGTCGAAAACTCCAAAGTCACTTGGACAGGTCTTGGGGAAAAGGAAGCGGACACCTACTTCATCATCTAAGACAGAGAAAACAAAGTCACAAAGAAGTATTTCCATGGTATTCACGAAACAAAACATGCCTCTGTGCGACGACATTGACCCTAATGTGACTTGTCAAGCATCTGTAAATTCAAAGGAGGCAGCTGCTCCTACAGTTACTTCATTTGATACCTTAAGGACACCATTTCACTCATTTTTGAATACCACAGGTAAAGCTAAGACAGAGGATGGGATTGGTACACAATCAAAGTTTAATTTCTTGTCGGATTCTGTCCCTTTGGCAGAAAAGATGAGACCTCAAACTCTGGAGGAATATGTTGGACAAAGTAAAGCACTTAGCAGTAATTCCACTCTACTAAATCTCATCAAAGCAAATGAAATTCCATCCTTACTCCTCTGGGGACCACCAGGATGTGGCAAGGTAGAGACATGTAGGTAATTGATTAGCAGTGTATTTTAGAGGGGATATCAGTAGCATAGATTTCAACTGTACTAAAGGATGCCTGCTGAACACTAAAGAAAGTGCCTTAGCATGTTGCCTTCCAAATTAAAACATAATTTACATTTGAGCACAAGGTCTTTAATTGTTTTGTACATTTATGAATATGCAATATTCAATGAGTATCATTTTTGTAGCAAGCTTCAGCTTGTATTTTTATATTGTTCATAAATTTTAAGCAAAATTTCCTGCATTTACTCTATTATTGTTTTCTACATATATTCTTTTATTGTTAATATTTTTCAAACAATCTTTTGAATAATAACTGTGTTGTCTATCACCCTATGAATTGACAGAGGAAAGTTACCAGAATCCCTAACCCAATTTCAAAATATTCCAGCTAATGATTTGTAGGTTTTTTGTTCTCTCCCAGATCTGATGGCATTTGATATTGATTTTTCCACGACTCGAGGTGTACTGAATGGATTAAAACAACACATAGAGCAGATATAATTCATGTTGAAGGCTTCTTTAGAAGAACGAACATGTTCAACATACCTTTTGGCAGATAAGAAACTTGTCTGAAACAACATGTGTTACAAATAAAACATTCTGTGAAGTTCGAAGCTACTGAAGTTTTAGGAGTTTTTAATCATCTGTTGCAATATTTTATATTCTTGTAGACCACACTGGCAAACATAATTGGATGTAACTGTAAAAATTCAGGAAAAGCAAGATTTAAGCGGTTGTCTGCCACCTCTGGGAGTGTTGCAGATGCAAAAGAAGTTATCAAGCAAGCCAAGAATGATCTTATAGTGCTTAAAAGGAAAACTGTTCTCTTTTTAGATGAAATACATAGATTTAACAAACTTCAACAGGTATCAGTACTGTTTCATAAGACAGTTTGAATTTGTCCTAATTTATGACGAATATGTATGTATAAAAGACACCCCTGAAAGAAATTTGGAGCACTTTTTATGACTTCTCAGGCTTCCTAGGTCATAAGACCATGCATCTACATTGGGAAGGTTCAGTATAAACCTTTTTATAAAAGCACTGCATGTCATGATTTGTCACTCACCTGTATCAAACCTTGTGGAGAGGCTTGGACATTTCAAGTATTTTTTGTTTCTTGATTTACATTTTTACCAGTGCCATATTCTCAGAGATATGGAGTCAGAAAAATATGAATTTGCACATGTGCACAGTATGCATATAATTTTTTTGTAATCTGTAAGATAAAAATGCTGTTGAGATTCATTCGGTAGTTATTTGTAGACTAAGTATGTTTAGCTTATGGTATTTATTGGTATTTAAAATGATAAACAAACTGATTTTGCAGAGAAAAGATGAGATGTTATATATGGGTTACAGTACTAAAATATTTTGATGTGTCTATGTTTCCATGCATTTTAGGATACATTTCTTCCTCATGTGGAAAATGGAACGATTGTCCTCATAGGTGCAACTACTGAAAACCCTTCATTTCACATCAATAATGCTCTTTTAAGTCGCTGCAAGGTCATTGTTTTTGACAAGCTAACAACAGATGATGTAAAAGATATTCTTTTGAAGTCTCTTACTAAGCTGGGAATGTCACTGGCTGCAAACAAAGGAGATGATACCTTGACATCCAGTTTAAACAAGTATGCTTTTATTTTTAGCGAATTAGTTTATTTTCTTTCATTGTTTCTGAAATAAGCATATTTAACAATCACCGTGTATTTACGTGTTCTTTAATGATGAAGTTAAGCATGTATGTCATTTTGTCTGACCAATAAAAGAGTGACAATGTAAAATATTGTGGTGCAAAGTGTTTTAAAACATGCATCATAATTTGAATTAATGAAGATTTTTTTTGTAAGATTTTTGCATCAAATTTTGCTTTTGAAGGAGTTGATGAACATTCAAACATTTACATAATATATGCCATGTATAAAGGAAGATTCATAATTGCAACTTTATTTAAACTTTTTTGTGATGTAAACGCAAAAACTTATGTAGATTGCTTGATTTGTTGTTTTCCATGATCATTTTGAGCTTTATTGTTCTTTGGTTATACTTTTAGGTTTCTTCCTCCCCATACCTTTATTAACACTGTTACTGTCTCTCTTTGGTTTGTATACATTGATAATTTGTAATGTGCTCTTGTGTCAAGTTTAAAATAGTGCTTAACTCCTTGCTGTAGAGAAATAAGTGTGCAAAGTTGACAACTGGTTGCATTTTGCCCATATATGTGTACTTCCTGTTTTGTAAATATATTGAATGGTAAGAAATTTGAATTCATACTTATGTAGTGAAGTGCTACTCAAAATGGCAAAACAAGCTGTTTTTTAACTTTAGGGTTAAGGTTAAGTTAACTAGTGTCTTATCTCATTCATATTACTGCAGCCATACAAGTGACATTCAAGTACACTATGAGGCTATTAAATACCTTGCACAGATGAGTGATGGAGATGCAAGGATAGCACTAAATGGGCTAGAAATGGTCCTGCGCTCCTTATCACTGGCCATCTGTTCATCATCTACAGTTGACAAAGGTAGCACAGTTCACTTGGTAACTTCTGATATGGTAAAGGATGCCATACAGCGAAGTCATATACATTATGACAAGAAAGAAGATCATTTTAATATGATATCTGCACTGCAGAAGTCAATACGTGGAAATGATGATAATGCAGCATTGTATTGGCTAGCAAGAATGTTGGAAGGGGGTGATAACCCACTTTACATTGCTCGACGACTTATCCGAATATCCAGTGAGGATGTAGGTAAGCACAGTAATTTGATCATAATGTGCCCAGTAGCTGAA
The DNA here is from genome assembly GCA_024741275.1 of Chironex yamaguchii. Lineage (NCBI taxonomy): Eukaryota > Metazoa > Cnidaria > Cubozoa > Chirodropida > Chirodropidae > Chironex > Chironex yamaguchii. The sequence continues at coordinate 660 of JANTCA010086849.1, read as the reverse complement.
AATGTCAGCTTCAGGGCAAATTAATTGGTTTATCTACACGTGTATGTATCACCTGTAGATGTTTTGGGAAAGGTATTAAAGTTATGGAATTTTGGTTTTTGTCATGGAAATGACTCTGAGCTCATATCAGTGAAGAAATGGATGTTGAAACAAATATTGTAAAGTCTTGGTGGATGAATAGTACGAGGTACTGGTGACAAAGTTGGTAAATGGTCATGTTGTTCAAATCTGCCTTATCTGCCTGGAACTTTGGTTGTTCTTTGGGACTTCCCCTGTCTAATTATTCCCTGGTAACAATGAAAGTATTATGTTTTAACAAAGCTTAGTTAAGATGAAGAGTTAATTTTCATGGATAAGCAAGGAGCAGCGTCTCAACATAATACTTGCATTTGATGTGTTTGTGTGTGTGGACAAGAGGAAATGTCACCATCTTTGTTTAGATAAGTCTACATGCTGTGATAAGTCTACTTACTGTGACAAGTCTACTTGCTATGATTTATCACAGCTGTTTCACATTGCTTGTTAAGAAAAGTGGCAGCTCAGTTAGAGAAAATGGAATGATGTTTAGTGTGGTATATTGTTTTTGTCATGGTGTGCACTTGTCATCATTTGTAACCTGAACCTTCCCGAACTTTCAGCAGACGGCACTCTGCCAGACGT
>JANTCA010086838.1:0-14045 GCA_024741275.1 Chironex yamaguchii | reverse complement strand
GCATGCAGCTCTTTGTTCAAAACGTTAGTACGACGAATGTTAGGCTAATAGACGGTTGTCTATATTATTGTTGGTGTAGTTTATATCAGGAAAACGTTACTGTGACTTATATTAAGTTAGTTGATAATTGTTGCTGTTGATTAATAAAGAAAAAAATCAAACATTTTTGGATTGCTATTCGATCACGACAAACTTTCACTCTGGATCGGATCCCATTATAAAGAACTATCCCACAACTTAGCATATGCCGGAGGATGTCACCTAATCAGTTTGTTCACGTATAAAAAGGTGTTTTCTGGTGATGTACGACGAGGGTCAAACAAATTTTCCCTCAACTGCTCCCCCCCCCCACGCGCTGAAAATCTCCTGTGTATGGCCTTGCGTAGATGCAAAGTGAATCTAAACTTAGCACAGTAATAACTTTGTCCTCCTCCCACCTTCGCGAGTTCCAACAATATCGCTGCTAGCTAATCAGAGTTCCTTATTCTATGTCCTATTTATACTAATTTCGAAGTAAAAGCATACTACAAGGAAAACAAAATTAAGAAAGCAAGGACTCAGAACAAGGAAACATTTACATAAATTAAAATCAAAATTATTGTATGTAGAATTGCTAATTGTAATATCTAGGTCCGAGAAGATAAGAATGAAGAAACAAAACTGCCAGTTTCACAATTATGATATCTTAGACAAACCACCAAAATCACGAGATGATATTTTACATATTTTGTAATGGGATGGGGACCTGTCACGAACAGAGGTGAGGATACCCGGGACTACTAGGTCATTGGGTGTGTGTATAAGTACAGTTTCGGGTGGAGAACATGCAACTCAGTCGACGTGAACTCCAGGTACGCCCGTCACAGAGTTTGTATGTGAAAAAAAGAAACTCTACTGACACGTCGTGGTGAGGAATATATGGAAAATCTTCTGCGGACATGTGGTAAGAGAATTTTAACATAGTTACCCAGACTAAACTTCCTTGAAGGGTCGACACATCTTTAACGATTTGACCTGACACATTTGCTCAGAGGCAACTGAAGCCTTAGGGCTTTATTAGTAGGATGCCCATAAATTGACTCAAAAGTACATGCATTAAGGTGGGTGAGCAGATTACGGTTCGAGATAAGAAAAGCGGGGTTTGCTCACTGGTAAGATGGCGCGTATTATTATAGGCAAACATAAATCCAAGCTCTAAGTCACTCAGTGGTTTCATTTTTTTGAGTAGCACGCTGTAGAAGTACTTTAATATTACTATTCTTGCGGTCAACAGCACCATTTGAGCAGGGGATTTGTATTTCAGAAAAACACGGATTGTTCCACAAGATAATAAAAAGCGTCGTAACTCAATAGACTGGAACTGGTGACCATGGTCAGAGACCAGAGTTTTACAAAATCCAAGTCTGACGAACGTAGTGTACAAAAACTGGATGATATCTAGACTTGATAACAGCGACACATTCAACCCATTTGGTGTTGTAATCCACCAAGCAAACTACACAATGTATGTCAGAGGATCCAAGCGGGCCAATGATATCTATCGCTAGCCTTTCCAAAGGTCGCTCAGAGAATGGAACGCTTTTGTACAGAGACATCACGCAACTGATAGTGCTTGTCAAACTTAACACAAGAAGAACAATTATGTAGGAATCGACGGCAGCGTCTAAGTTAGGCCACCAATGGTACTCTTAGAGGCGCTGTTTAGACCTGACGATGCATTGATGCCGTCATGGGCTAAAACAATTAGGGGCTGTTCTAAGATACCAGGGGTGAGAATACATTTACCTGGATGGACAATGTCATCAATAACAGAAAACTCTTTCCTAACAGAAATAAATGGATGGACGTCAAGGGGTAAGGGAGCATATATAGGCCCGCCAGCAGTCATATATTTTTGCACTTCAAACAAAACTTGGTCATCAACAGTAGCAGCGCGGATTTCATTTAATTTTTTTACCAACTTTACGGAGCTGTCCGGATGAAAACTGTTAGTCTCAAATACATTGAAAATTATCCGTTGTCCCTTAAATGAGATAAGCAGTCGGCTGAGACATTTTCTCTCCTTGGCTTGTACTGCAGTTGGAAATTGTACACAAGTAGCCCGGTTGTTCAATGTGGCAAGCGGTGCGTCCTACTCCTTTAGCAGAAACCAAAATGAGAAGACTCTGTTTGGCAGTGCACAAGGTAAGAAGGCGGCCATATAAGTTAATTGTGGAGCTTCTCCATGAACCACTTACAGGCAAGACCTTGTAGTTGAGCCGTCGAATAGTTTTCCCCATGGCTGGCCAGGCATCTGCTATTAAAGGAAATTGGACGCTCAACGCCATCAATAATTTGACTCAAAAACACCCAAAATACGAGTACTGCAGTAATACATCATATGTGAGGATAGTGGGCACACTGGAATCAGCATTATAATGCATTATTAGAGCAAGTTTAAAATGGGCTCTCTTCATTGAGCTAGCACTTAGGGATCATAAGTCATAATAGCAGAAAATACTTACGTGCTGTGTTCCTTTTCTGGTGCGTTTTATTACAGGCTGTTTCTTTGAAGTTATTGGCTGTAAACAATTAAGGTGCCTATTCTGTGAGTAATTAGTTCCTTGACAATGATACAAATTAGATCCAAATATTTACTAACGGATGAAGGAATCATTGTCTTTTATCAAAGACGGATTAAGTCACAAATACGTCTGACATTAGGTGTTTCTGTGGGCAAAAGAACCCGGCGGCGCCCGTCTCCTCTCCAGGTAAACATATACGTATACTTTTCTTTCTGACGTTTCATCTTCTGGAGAGTGTCAGACGAAAAAAGCTTTTAAGTATGATTTTAGCGCAATGTCGCAAATTTTCAAGGTGATTATATATTATTTCCTCGGCACGACGAAACTCTTTAGAAATCGTCAGATGGCTGAGTTAGTATGATAGCACAAAACATGTGCTTGAGTTCATGAATGTCCAGGCTTCTTCGGCAACTTGTTGACGCTAGTTTAGTCACTGCCGCGTTCGACGCTAGTTTAGTCACTGCCGCGTTCGACACTTTGGTGGTCAGTCATATTTTTGCTTCTATTTGACGCCCACCCTGTCTACTTCTAAATGGAATTAGTTCAAAAGGCGATAAATGGATTCCTAACAGGCTCAAAACACATCCCGCTTGTGAGAGTATATGCCAGGAGACAGCCGCTAAGTGGGCGATTAACGGGGGCGGGGGATTAAAAGGGCCAGGGGCCCCTGGCTGTAATACAACCACAGGACCCTTGAAGCAAAATTACTACCGTAAACAAAGAAAGAAAGAAACAAAGTATTTGAGTGAACTGTAACTAATATTGACTTTGTTCATATTATCATTAAAATCTAAGTTTGGCAACATTTTTTATGTCAAATGCATTAATCGAGAGTTGAAATTCAGTGCGCTTACAATTTTGTATTTAATAATTATAAGCAGACAGAGTCGCTTTTGTCACATGCTACTTCTGGTTTTAATTCTTATTCTTTCTAACTTTCAAAACGATCGCTCTCCGCTACAATTTAATGCCCTCATGGATAGAGAGATATCCAGTGCGATGTAGACATCAGGAATGTTGTGGGTACATTTATCGGAAAATACTCGATTTAGTGTTCTTGGCGTCTATTTAAAAAATTCAAGCTTTAGAGAGGGCAGTAATTCGAGAGGGGCGCTTGTTGCAGAAATACACTTTGGGTTTCTTTCTGACAACTGTTTCTTTGTTAACATATAAAGAAATGCTTACAATGCTTCCAAAAATAGCACGTATTCGAATAATATGCTACCAAATATTTTCAATGTCAACGAATTTGGCGTCATCCTCCTGCTCATCTAAAATAAAAAGTTTGGCGGCAACCTGCTTGTGCATCAGAATTTGAAATTGAAAGAGGGAAGAAACGGATTTATTTCCTCTTTTAAATTCTTGTTAACCTCCATTTGGGATTTTATCATATCGCTACCAGCTGCACAAGGCTGATTTCTTTGAAACAAGATATTAGGTCATCTTCCGATCCATCAAATTTTATGTTGGGCCCACAAGACTTAAATGAACGTTTGATAATTTCAGAAAAAAGCCTAAAAATAGACAATTCACTCAACCAATCTAGTTGCATCACTTCTTTCGAACGTTTGTTACAAGTTAGATTTCGAAGCAAAAATACCCGGTTACCAAGTTTATCACTCAAAATCGACCGAGGCATTGAACTCAAAAATGTGTTCATGATACTCGAGACGAAGGCTTGGAATACAATAAAAATGCAATTGGTGTGTGTGTCTCTGGGACAAAGACCGCAGAGAAAAAGGGCTGATTGGACGTATTTCAACACTAGAAGCACTCCAAGAGCGCAAATCTCCGCCAAGCCAGTATTATTATCTCCGCCAGAGGTACTGTTTTTGGTCGCGTTTGTTTGTTTGTTTGTTTGCCAACCTGTCTGTTTGTTAGCAAAATAAATAAAAAAAGATACTGACGGATTTTGACAAAATTTTCAGGTCGGAAATAAGCTAACTTAAAAGATGATCAATTTTTGGTTGGGATCACCGTCTGAATCCAGCAATAAAACCCTCTTATCATCGTTTTTCTTTCTTTACTCACTATCAACTTCAGTAATGTCGTCCTTCCTCTTTCTCTACTCGCGCACCATCCTTGCCGTAATTCTATATCGATGAGCAGCAATGTTATTCCCATTTTCTTCCGCGAATTTGATCACTTCATGTTTAAAATTGAAATCGTATGATTTTCTCTTTTTTTCCAAAATCCATTTTGGTAAGCTTCACAAACGTTTCATCAAACTGACTGAGCAAATACTACAGTTTGAACGCAGTTTTGTGTAACGTTGTAGTTCAAACTTGACCTCAAGACTCTCTCTAAAATGGGTCATGCAAATAAAGTTGAATTTGAGATGAAAAGTATTGTTGAATTTAATTCTGTAATTCGAGGACACCACGTTTATCGCGATGTATGGAAGAAACTGTTGTTTACAAAATTATTTGCAATCCCACAGTTGGTACTTTTAAAAATGATGTTCTCATAGGCCAAGTGCCAATCGAACATTCAAGGCTAATTTATTTCTTCTTGGAATCTGACAAGAGTGCCGGTGTAGTCTGCAAAGTGACAGGGAAACGAAAGCGAGAAACAGGACTTGTGGTGTCCACTTTATACGTGGCCACTGGAGACACAAGCAAACATGGAAGGTGCATGACTAGGATTCTGGCAAACAAAATTAAGAAAATAAATGAACACTACCCACATTTTAACGTTGTTGTTACATATTGTATGTCAAATCCTCTTGTCAAACATATGTAGTAACATAAAAAGCATAGTTATTTTTATTTTTCGACACTCAGGGGTCTTATCCTAGAGGGGGTCTTGTATTAGAGGGGGTCCTTTATTTCAAATTTCAACCTGAAAGGGGGTCTTATGTTAGAGGGTGGTCTTGTTAAAGGGGGGATCTTCTATTAGAGCAAATACGGTAGGTAATTATTGGAGTGAGTCGATTATTTGTTGGTTGGTGCTAAATCGAGCAATTACAGTAAACTGATCCAGAATCAACAAAATATTGATTTAAAATCTTGTACTTTGAGATGGTGATTGTGTTCTACTTTGTTCTTATCTAATGACAGTTTTGACAAAAAAATCGGAATAATGTAGAAGGTAAGCAGTCTACAAAATGATGAAGATATTCTTCCATTAGCTTATTAGCTGCCCTTTGGATGCAATCATGGCTGAACTCTGTTAAGTTGGGAAGAAAACCAATCTTGTCTTGGATGCTCTTGTATGTTTTTATAAGAGATTGGAGAGCTAAGGATAACTTATCAATGAGAACTGGAAATATTTTAACTTTAAAATGCTCTCTAGCTAAAAGAACCGTTTCGACTACTGAACTCTCTTTATCAAACTGACGATATTTTGTGGTTGTTTAATAGATGTTTTGTACTCTTTGACTGCAGACCTAAGCATTAATCGTTCTTAACATGAGTCACGTTCATACAGGATTGCTGGCCTTTTACAAATCCAAGCAGAGATGCCAAAAATTGAAATGAAGAATTCAAAGGGACTCCATCCTATTGAAGGAACAAAGTTGTTGTTTAAAGTCTTTCTAAAATTGTCCCCCATAATTCAGGTTAAAATGGACAATAATTGCAATAAATGCAATGTCTAACATCTTGTGAATAAGCGGATTGCACCACTAAATGTGTAGGAATCTATGCAGCAGGCAGTGAAACAACAAAAGCAATGACTTGGGTGATAACGAAGCTAAATTAATTACTCGAAGAAGACGAGACAGTCACATTACGAATTAATAACAAGAAAGACATTGAGACTGTCAAATATAGTTTTGAATGAGTAAGAAATGTAATCAATTATTCCCCACACACTGCACTACCGATAGTCGGTCTCTCTCATCTTCAAATTTCCGTTGTCTCATTCAAATAGAACTTACAAATGCAATCAATGTTTTTGCTTGCGAATATTTTTTTTTTGGGGGGGGGGGGCAAATACTGGGGACAACTTGCTTTAGCCCAGTCAGCCCCCTCTTAATTTGCCGCTGACGATCGACAAAAGTATTGCCAGTTTGGTTAATGTTGGGACGCGTTCAGTGCAATTTCCATGTTGTGATTTATGCACTGCTTTTCTTTCAATGTTCGATGGTTTTGCTCCAACGTCGAAATTTCCCTGAGGGTAGTATGGCGTTGAATGTATCAGGTGTATTTTATGATTTGTGCTGCATCAGAAGTATATTGTGTACCGTGATCACGTAAAACAAGCCTTGCTTTACCATTTGGGAATAAAGCTAAACCAACGCCAAAATCAGACACGTCGTGTATAATTCAAATGGTTTCCTGTAATCTGGATGGAACAGCAGACATTCATTCGAGATAGCTTCTTCAATGGGCTCAAAAGCACCATGACAAGCTTTCTTCCACATATATTTTGTCTTTGAAGACTTCAACACAAAATGTGGGGTCATCCTTGTGGCAAATTGAGGTACAAAAATTGGCAAATCCGCCAATTTTTTTCAACTCTTTGTGCTTTGTGGGAGCTGCCAAGCTTTTCAAATGTTTAACCGTTGCAGGGTCTGGCTGAATTTGGTCACAAGTTACGAGATAGCCAAGATACACAGCTTCTTCTGCTACAAATGTGCATTAGAGTAGTTGAGTTTTCAAATCAACTTCCTTTAGCCATTAAAAAACTGATGTCATGTACATGATCTTTCCAGGAAGACGAAATTATCATCGATATAAGGAATTACACCTCTAGCTTTGATATATATAAGCAATTGTTTTATGCAATGCTGAAAAGTGGCAGGTGCATTGGACAAGCCAAATCGCATGACGTTGAATTTCTACACGCCATCATCCATAGAGAACGCTGTTTTACATTCATCCTTTTCCTCAACCTCATTCTGCCAGAACCCACTTGCAAGGTCTAGTGTAGTAAAGTATTGTGCCTCTGCTATATGGGTTAAAAGGTCATCAATAATTGGTATAGGAAAATGATCTTTTGTAGTTATGCGGCTTAAAGATCAGTAATCTACAACAAATCTAAACTTTTTATTTCTCTTGGGAACCAAAAAGAAGAGGCTAGACCATCAAAACTTTGACTTACGAATTATTAAAATAAAGCCAAATAACAGATCCAAACAACAGGACATAAATAAGATTCCAGTTGGTACAAATAATGTTCAATGTTGATCCAGTGTCGATAAATGCAAGTACTTTAATATTGTCCAATAACATAATATAGGGAATAAAATAGGAGGTATCACAATCAACAACCTGTGATACGCAGACGATACTACACTCTCTTCTCCGTCATAGACTGTGGCGGTCCATGGATGCACTCTGATGACATATGTCATGCCACCTACATCTTGAGGATGATCCCCGGGCAGCTTCCACCACATGTAACCCAGTCCACCGAAAGATGTTATCGGTCCATTTTTGTCCTGGCATACCCCGAGCATGTTTCCTTGGAACATGACCATGCATGATTGTATGGGCCAACTCAAGATAATCTGGATGTCTTGTGACGTGAAAAAGTATCTTTCTCTCTTTTGCTATCTCAAGGATCCCACGCTGTGCACTGCCTGCCATGTTTGCTATTTGCTACCCGATTGATTCATTCATCCGCTTGTCTGTCCATTTAACGCCTAGCACCATCCTGTAGCACCACATTTCACAAACACTGACTTTGTCCTCGATTTCCTCGTTGTATGTCCAGGCTTCACATCCATATAACAGAACTGATATTACCACAGATCTTAGGAGGCGCAGTCTGACTGGAAAGATGATCTGCTTTGACTTCCATAACATGGACAGTTTGGTCATTGCTGCTTTTGTCATGCCTACTCTTTTGCGTACTTCCACAGTTGACTTCCCATTCTCGTGGATAATACATCCCAGGTACTTGAAATGTTACACCTGTTCCAATGATGTTCCACCTACCTTAACACTTTCATCAATTCTTTCTGTGGTTGCACCAACTACCAGCAGTTTACTTTTTCCAGCACTTATCTCCATTCCCATCTTCTTTGATGTCTCGTCCAGTTTCATAGTCAGGTCTTTAAGACTGTTGGCTGATGCAGTTAGTAAAGCAATATCATCCGCAAAGTGAAGATTGGTTAGCTGTGTCCCTTAGATAGAAATGCTGCCATCGAATTGGTTAGTAGCCCTTGACACCAGCTCCTCAAGGAATGCATTGAACAACATGGGTGAAAAGACGCATCCCTGATGCACTCCGATGCTGCACTTGAACAATTCACTCAAGTAGGTGTTGACTCTCACTGCACTCTCCGTGTTGGCATACAGGTTTTTCAAGCATGACATTATGTTCGTATCAACATGTTTTTCTAGAACAGCCCAGAGAGCATCATGCCACACTCGTTCGAAGGCTTTCTTATAGTCAATGAAGTTGTTGTAGACTTTCAATGCCATCATGCCATTTTCAATGTATTCTTTGCAGACAATCAGCAGATTGCATACTTGGTCAACTGTTCCTTGTCCTGTTCGGAACCATGCTTGACACTGATCAAGAGCTGACTCGATTTTTTTCAGTAGTCTTCATTGCATTACCATGAGCAGGACACAAGCTGTGCAGCATCTTGAGGACTTAAAAGTATTCCTTCCATCTTGATGTCACTTCTTCGGTAGTTGAAAGCAGCATTCCATCTTTGCTCTCTATGAGATTGGTTCTAGCAGCTTTTGGTTTATCAGTCAGTTTCCTCACTGTTTCAAACGCTACTTTTGGGTTTGTTGTCAAATTCCCATCAATGATGTCACACTGGTCAGTAATCCATTTCTCTTTGGCATTCTTCATTTCTCTTTTTACGTTCTTGTTGGCTTCTCTGTACATATCCATGTCTGCAGAACTCTCAAACCTTCGCCCTTTAAGCTTGCGTCTCGCTTCACATTTGTCGATCACATCAGATGTGATCCAAGGCTTTTTCATACTTCGTCGTTTTCCAAGAACCTGCAACGCCACTTCGTTGATCTTTTCTGAGAATTTGCTTGCTTGTTCTTGGACATTGTCAATCATCAGTAGGGGTGCAAACCTTCCTCCAACCTCTGCCTTGAACTGGTGTGCAATTGCTGGATCCTTCAGTTTTTCGATGTCACTCCAAAGGCAGTATGTTGTCTTCTTCCTGTACTTCAACAGCTTTAATTTGATGGACATCATAAGGAGATCTTGATCGCTGCTGATGTCAGCTCCAGGATAGGTTCTCGCCGGTCTTTGCAATATGCTTGATCACATACACTTGCTTATTATGATGTAGTTTAGTTGGAAGTGCTCTATTCCATTCAGTACGTGCCATGCTTTTCTAAGAGATTCCTTGTGAGGGAACAGCGTGTTGGTAACCACAAGGTTGTGCTTCAGTGCAAAATTTAGTGCCAGTTCACCTCTCTCATTTGCCATTCCAACTCCAAAACTCCCTGCTGTGTCAGGCCATGTCCGTTTTGCACCACCTCCAATCTGGCAATTCCAGTCACCTTGGATGATCTTATGGTCTCTCTTGTTGGAATTTTTCAGAATATCATCTAAATTTTCGTTGAAAGTTTCAATGTCATCCTCTGATAAGCTTGATGTTGGAACATACAGTTGGACAATTGTGATCTTTCATGGTTTTGCTTTAACCCGGATGACGATTATTCTGCAAGATATTGGTTTGCACTCCATTACTGATGGCTCTGTTTCTTTGTCCACCAGCAAGCCAACTCCCCCAGCATGTTTAGCCTCGTCACCTGACCAGTGACTCACCTAGCAGAGAATGAACAAGATCTGGCGGACATGAAAAAAAGAGTTAGAGATGCTAGCGCAGAGATGGGGCTAATGCTAAATATAAAAAAACAAAGGTCACGACAACAGGAGGTCTGGAAAGGTTTAAAATAGGTGATGAAGAGATTGAGGTAGTTCATACTTTCTGCTTCTGGGGTTCACTGATATGTGATGAAGGGAACTACAGGAATGAAATTAGAAGACGTCTGGGAATGGAAAAAGCACAGATGAAAAAGCTAATTGCATAATGAAAGAGAATGATGTTTCCCTTGCAACAAAAATCAGGATGGTGCAAAACATACGGACAATGAAGTTGGACAATGAAGAAAGAGGATGAGAGATGGATAGAGGCATTTGAAATGTGGATATGGAGAAGAGTGCTCAGAATATCTTGGAGGAAAAGAAAGACAAACAAGGGGGTCCTGCAACAAGATTGTGTCTAGTCAACATCATTGAAAGAAACAGACTCAAGCATTTTGGCCACGTAAGGAGGTCTGATGATAGCTTGCAAAAAATTGTCATGCAAGGGAAGGTAGAGGGCAAAGGAGGAAAGGGCAGACCACTAACCAGTTTTATTGGGAACATGAAGAAGGTAACAGGAAAGAGCATGTATGATCTGATAAAAAAAACCAGAGACAGAAGGAAGTGGAGAGAGTTTGTCCGTACAACCACCAGGGGGCGCAAGCAAGCCGACGGACCATGATGATGATGAATAACATAACAGAAATAAATACTCCGTCAGGCTGTCCTGTTGCAGACACTGAGAAGAGGGTTAGTTTTTGGTTCATTGACTTGGTGGCAAACTCAGGGGATGTGACCTATACGGCTGTATGTTTTGCAAACCTTGTCTTTCCAGCAATCCCTGGCAAAATGGCCCTTGTGATGACATTTGTTGCACACCACACTCTTGACGGCCAACAAGCCTGCACCAGCTCTCTTAAAAATATCCTCACATCCAATCTGAGCAAGCTTCTTTGCCATGTCATGAAGATCATCCTTTTCAAACTGATGGTGATGGCTGAGCTTGATCATTTTGATTAATCGTTGACAAATGAGGTCGTCAATCGCCCTGGCTTTTGTAATCACGTGCTTTGCCAGTTACCACAATCTTCGCACGAATTTGCTTTCAAACTGTTTTTGCATGAATGATTTCAGTGAGTTTGTCGAGGGGGAAATCTGAAATTCCAGTTGTTGATTGATTGTGGCATAGGTTGTCTGGTTATCGTAGGTTATAAGATCCCCGAGCTTTGAAATCACACACTTTTATGCTTTAAGCTTCTTATCTTCATCAACGTGCACAAGGTCAATAAATACTTTAAATTGCTTAAGCCATAAATCCACTTCTTCAATGGAATTGCACACGGGCGTTAATCGAACAAATGCCATTAGAACGTATAATAATGTATACCAAAAATATCACAGTAACGACTGTCTCAGGTGTAAAGACACCTCCAGTAAACATGCAGAATCTTATATTAATCCCTCAGCCTGACCCCAGGCATACAATCGAACACTCACTCGACCAAAACACAAGGCAAACGTCCAAATGTGTTACATATTAGCTAATAATATAATATGCTCGTAACACTATCATTCTCCTCTAACCTCTTCTATTGTACTATCATTTATTTCTGACCTCATCTCCCGCACTATTACTCCTTCTTTTCTAAGCCCATCTCATTCAGAATCATTCATTCATTTCCAACTCCTTCTCATGCACTATCTTGTCTACTTTTCGTGCCCTTTCCCTTGCACTATCCCTGTTTCTTTGCGATATGAGATATCCTTCCTTTTTTACCAATCCTTTCACTTGTGCTATTATTCTTTCTTTTCTGATCTCTTTTCATTCGCTATCATTTCTTTCCCTTTTGACCCAATTTTTGCGTTATCCCTTTTTGATTTCTGACCCTTTTTCTTGCATTATCTTTCCAAGGTTCTCTTCTGACCCCTTTACTTGTACTTTCATTCTTTCCCTTCTGATCCGTCATCTTCAATTATCCTTTTCATTTTTCTGACCTTCTTCTTGCGTTGTCCACATCTGTTTCCCGATCCCTTTTCTCTTCTTGCTCTCATTTTTCTTGCCCACTTCTCTTGTGTTGTCCTTCTCTCTTAGCGAGCTGCCTATTGCAATTAAAGTAAAATACGTTTGTAAATGTACCGCACTTTTAAAGAAGATAACGGCCCATCCACGAATTTTCGACCTACAAGGCCTTATTCATGCAACAGAATGAGGAATACGTATAGCGTAGTTGATCTAGAAAGGCATGTAGGACGGGGAACAAGCGAGCAAAGGAGAAAACAGTTAGAATAGGCACAAAGGCCAACAACAAAGGCAAGAATCGATCTATAGAAGGACACAGAAAGAAGGAAGAACTAGGGTAAAAATATACGTATGGATAGGAAAAGATAGAAATCATTGAGAAAAAGGAACAAGTATAGATATGGTTGTAAATGGAAGTCTAAGTTTAGTCCGTGAGGATAAAGTATCCCCAAAGTGTTTCTCATAAGGCGTTTCTCAATAGTGAGTCTAGGGTGCTCGTCTCTAGTGACTCAGGGTCAATGTGACGTTATGGTTTGGCCAAAATGTGATGCTACGGGTGTATCACGATGGTGGCGTATGTCGCCTAGGTGTTCACAGAAACGTGCAGAAAACAAGCGCTTAGTTTCACCTGTAGACGTGCAAAACGTCACTTTTAGTTCGTGTTAAGATCAAGTTCGTCATGTTACACCAATAGAGGTGGTGAATGTATACAGTGCCCTCGGATCCTGCGATTGATGTTGTAGTACACGTCAAAGGGCACGTTTTACAACGTGGTCTATGGCATGGGTGGTGGCAGGATAGCATGGCTGGTGATGTGGAGGTGGGACTAATTTTAATGGTGTTGTGGCTTTTTGCTGTTCTTTAGTGTTTTCTTGCCTCCTCCTCTGCTTTCTCTTCAGTCTTCTCTATCCTCATTTACTCTGTATTCCTTCGTTGTTCTTCCAGGCATTCTTGGTTATTTCTTTGGTCTTTTTTATCCCCCACTCCTTTTTATGGTTGAATTTCTATTTCAACAATGTTTTGTAAGTCTTTGTCGCTCTCTCTTGTCGTCACTTTTTGCGCTTTCTTTCTTTCTTTTGTGGCATTCCTTTTTACTTCGTTTGTTACAGATACTCCTAGAAATTTTCCTGTTTGTAGTCGCATGTAGGTTAACACAACATGAGGCGGATCTCTTTTAACTTGACCATAAACATTATCATTCATAATGATTGTGGTGAAACATTAGAACTTAAGCTAAAATAAAGGTTTTGCTAAAAGAGACATGATCAAGCTTGTATACCTTATCTCATTATGCTTCAACTTAAAATCTCCAGTTTCTGTTTTGTTGATAAGAGGTCAACATAACACATATTACAGCAATATTTAACAACTTACAATTTCAAATAAAATCTTACATCTTTGTTTCGATCTAAGGAATACAATGTTAATACAAGGCAATAAGTGAAGTACACTTACAGCAAAAAACATAATTCACTTCGAGAGAATTCTGCATGGTATCCACTGTACGTCTACAGTAAATAACAACATTCAGTGGATGTGAAATCGACATGTTCTTCACTGTAATTATACGGCAAATAACATGATTCACTTGGTGCGAATTCTGCATGGTATCCATCGTACGTCTACAGTAAATAACAACATTCAGTTGATGTGAATTCGATATGTTCTTCGCTGTAATTATACGGCTAATAACATGATTCACTTGGTGTGAATTCTGCATGGTATCC